>LPNX010597761.1:250713-268298 GCA_001517045.1 Pseudotsuga menziesii
TAGTCGTGTCAAACAATTTACAAAATAGCGTGGATCCCATTGTTTATAGGGTGTTGTTGTGCGACCAATCCTTTGACAAACATATTTTAATAGTTTTTCTCCCCTATGGATTTCCTTTCATGAATCACCATAGTTTTGCCTCACTTTTATCACGCTACAACATACTAATGAGTCTTTTTGTCATGCTAGAATGTGACTGTAATTTTTATTTCCATGTTGTCTAGCATTTATTTGGTTTTTACCAGTTTGCTCAACAATCTGCAGCCCACTAGTTTCTCACTAATGAATTAGGAATTAATTAGCTTACAATGGTTACTTGTTCCTTAAGTAGTTATCCCACAATACTAATGATAGGGATTAAAGGGGTCGCCCCCCCTTGAAATAAACTTAGGTAACCAACTTTAAGGCTCCTAAAGGACCTCATTGTTGTCACTAGTATTCATGACATCTATGATTGATTTTTTTATTTAACATAATTAGTTTAAAGTAGTGTAGCATCCAATTTGTGCACACAAGAAAGGATCTAAATCCCCTCTCCTTCCCAAGTATGATATTCATGATATCTCTGGATCAGAAAAGGGAGTGAAGGGTGAAATACCTCTTATTCACACACAACATTTATTTTTGCAAGCGTCACTAGTTTGTTTAGAGGTCAAACTACAATCATTTTGTTTTGAGCACTTCACTTAATTGAAACAATACTATTTTCTTTCATCACATGTGTATGCCCACTAGCACACACTAAGGGACCTAAAGACACTTTCCAACTGAGTATGCTCTTCATGATTTCTGTGAATCAGAAAGGAAGGAGAGTGTGAAATACCTCCCTTACACTCATCTCAATTCACAACAAAATCCTTAACAATCAACCATTATAAGATGCTAACAAACTAAAATCCTATACAGGAGGTCACAAAATAATATTTTATCTTGGTAGGTTGATTGGTTTAGGTATCCAAACAATACCTAATAACTTAGTTTTGTTAGGAATATTTTTGAAACATAACATTGTTGTCTTCTAGGGTACTTTAAAATCCTATTATAAGCAAGTGTGCCAAATCCTAGATCGGATATGTGTACCATGACCAAGGAGGTAAAATTCAAGTTATAGCTTCCCTACTCTCCCCTGCAAGGAACTCACCTTGTTGTTAGGGAGACGATGGTATACCACCCAATCCTAACTGTCGATCTGCACTTGACGCAAGGTAACCATAGTGTCCAAACTAATTATACCTCCATGGAACACTTGGGAATGCAAGTGATTCCTGAATTGAGCTATTTCTAATGAGGGTTGTTTCTAAGTCTTCTTGATTGGAACATTGGTCCCATCTCCAATAGAACTAGCTCTTTGTTACCTCCACTAGTCGATTGTTGTGTGGATTTCACTATCACCATCAATTTCACTTTTGGGAGGCCCAGTTACAATCAAGAGGAAGGAAGTTAGGTAGTTTTAGGGAATTTACACTTGTTATTCTTTTCTAAATACAAGCTCATTAAACTTGTAATTTAAAAAGAACCAGCATGTGGACAACATCGCACTAAGCCATATTTTCACATATCACTCACATATTGCATCTGTTGTGGTTTCCATAATTTTTGCATTTGTCTACATTGTGTTTGTTTCATCACCTATAACTCTCATTTGACAAATTAGACTTCCACCATAGAGGAAACAAATCCCCCCCTAAGGCATTCTCAAATACTATAACGCCTTTCCCCTCTCTAGAGGGGTTATTTTCCATTATCTCCCCATGGAACACAAGGGAATCACCAAGTCATGGTTAGTCTTAGGCCACATTGATAAGATCATATAAATGAGGATACACCTTAGTTTATTCAATCTCTCCCCTTAAATATAGTGTTGATCCTTTCCCATCCTATTTTCCCAAAATAGGTTTACCATTGAGTACTCCCCCATGTAGGAATAATCAACCTTCCTCTCCCCCATCAAGAGGAAGACACACTACATATTCATTTTATCCTATAAGGAAAATATCACCACATATTCCAAGGTATTCCCCTCTAGAAAACAACATTCAAAGAAACATGGCGACCCCCAATTCCAATCTAAACTTACCATTAATGGACAGTTTGAACCTCCCAGATCTCACTAAATTAGTTAATGATCCCATTGCTCATGACACCAATTGGTCGGATATGTCTGAAAAACTACCTTCATATATTCCTAAATTTGAAGGGAAATAAGGAGATGATCCCTCCAACCACGTTATGTGTTTTAACCTATGGTATTCCTCTAATATCATAGTGGAATATTTGATCCACCTCCGTCTCTTCCAAAAAACCCTAACCGATGCAGTAACAAATTGGTATGTAATTCCAATGAGAGCCTCTCACAACACCTTTGATACTATTTCCATGCCATTCCTATAATATTTTTTAGTTTCCCATAAGACATTATCTTGGCCTAAAAATTCTCATAGAATTTTGATAGAACATAATGACACATATAGTGGACCATATATACAATTGACATCATCTTCGTGTGTTATGCAAAATTGACATTAAAGCTCCCTTCCTCTTGGATTGGTATCTCATCACTCCAACCTACTAATGCAAAGGATTTGGGTACCTCAATGCCACAGAGAAAGGAAGAAGTGATTCTCAAATCCCAACACTTTGACCTTATCTATGCCCAATTAGGGTATTTGTACATCATACTACCAGATTCCCCTTGGCATCAATCCTTAGATCCTCCCATTGCAAGGATGTCACATTCTGTGGATGGGATTATTAGGTCCATTTCCTCCCAAGGTAAATTTCCCCCGTAAATGAATCTAGCACCACCACCCATGGTGATACACTATCCACCAGTACTCATTGTGTTAGCTCCCACTCCTATTGCACCAAATCCTCCATTTGGGAATCCTGAGTATGGAACGTACAACCATGTATACCCAAGTACAATATAAGTACATTTGGTTCCTCAACCACAAATTGCACCACCTGCATTGACATACACATCATATGCGACACAATCATCATATATCCCACCCTAGAGGTATAACCCCTATTACCCACACCCATGTCCTCCCGCTACAACACCCATACTTCATATGGGAGTCAACTTTGTTCAACCCTCTATGCAAAAAAAATCTCAACAATTTGAGCAAATGAATATTTCCAATCCCCTAAATCTGTAGAATCAGGGGGATAATAAAGGGAAGAACATACATCCCCAACAACAAGGGCAAGGGAGAAACCAAGCCCCCCAACAGATCCAAAACCAGGGTAACCAACCCTGATATGGGGGAATCTCTCTAAGCAAGTAAATAACACCAATTTGTGGAAAAAATAGTACCCTTTCTCAATATCTGGTGAGTATGGTCATTATACTCACCATTGTCGGCTTATCCTTGACTGTCAACAGATGTTGGGAGCTAAGAAAAAGACACCCACAAACCCTCCTCAAGCACTTCCTACACAACAACCACATCAAGGTTTTTTGAAACAACCCTTTGCCAATCAAGGGGTGGTTAACCAACATCAAGATCCTCGCCCCTCAAGAGAGGGATCGTTCCAAAACATCTATATGACTCGAGCATCATTCAACCTCCAAAATCATGCTAAGGGGTACACTAATGTTGAAACCTCACCTGTCCTTAAAGAGACGTCAGTCCCATTAGGAGGACCTTTGCATATCTTGTGACCTACTATAGATAAAATTCCAAGAACTCCTAAAGCACCACTAATTTGTACCCCTCACAATCCCCACATAAAGGATGCCCATAACTACAACATTGTAGACAATTTGTCACAATCACCAGTTGCCATGTCAACCCTAAAGTAATTCAATCATGCCCTTCCCAACTAAAGGCATTGTTCAATGCACTCAGAGTTGTTGACCCTTCCAATTCAAACCTCATGACCATTTACCTTGCTAAGGGTGAACCATGATTACCCTCCTCGGTCGCATTTCGAGTGTTGGTCATGGTAAAAACATCAGCATCCATCGATGCATGATCGATGAAGGCGCATCCACTTGCATAATCTATCCAAATGTTTGGAAAATATTGGGCTCCCCAGAGTTATAACCATCCCCTATCGCTCTCCATGCATACGATGGTAGGCCATCCAAACACACGGTTTGTACCAGAATGTCCCCATCAAGCTAGGGGAAAAATGGTCATGATCGATGTAGAAGTCATCAATGCCCAACTAGACTAGAACCTTATCTTTGGTTGTAGCTATATGTAGGCCATGAAATAGGTTTCCTCCTCGGTGTTCTGTATCATGATGTTCCCATTCAATGGGAAGGTGGTCACCCTTGACCAACTTAACTACTATAATCCCAACGCATCAGCCAATCCTGAAAATGTCTTTCTCACGGTAAGCGAGACAAACAATATGCCATATGTTGAGATTAGACCAGGGGTTTACAAAGACTCTAATATTCTAAGGGTATAGTCAAGCCCTCCACCTGTCATTCCCCCTCCAAAAAAAGGGTCTCATGTGTACCCTTTCCACCATAGAGAAGGAAGCATCCACAACCCCATCAAACCACGACGTTGAGAAAGAAAATATTGAACCCATAAGTGCCACCTATGTTTTAGATACCATTTCTATACCCCGCCCCATGGGAGTACGAGGAGAATCGGATGTGGCCTAGATAACACTCCCATGACTCATTCTTGGGATACTTGTGTGGTACCTTACACCACCCTTTCCAGAGATGGCTTCCAAATCCATATCCAATTATGATATGGTGTCAGTACAATAAGTTACCACCCCAAGTACCCACCAAATCCACTACCTATGTGTCTTAGCCACCTCCGACAGTCACCAAACCACAAACTTGGGGAATTATTCAACCTAAGCCAACTTCCCTCTCCAATAGAGGCACTACTCAACCCAAGTTGAAATTCCCCATCATAACAAACCATGCTCCTGAATCATCATCACGAACACCCAAACTCAACATGAAGGGTACCACTCAACAAATGATCAAACAACCCATCATGCACGATACTCCTACAATCTAGGTCACACCCCCATGTTCTATGTGTGGACAACAAGTTCATGCAACTAATTTGTGACCCACCTTACACGAGCTCAGAAATTTTCTAAATACACTTGTTAGTGCCACATTTTTCCCTCAAATTGAAATTGGGGGCACTTCAAACCCATCAACCCCTAAGTCCAAATAATTACGCACCAACAATGTGTGTTCAATTTGTTCCCAATATGGGAATTATACACACCATTGGTCCAATATTCCTCAATTCTGGAATGCATTGGAAACCATTCTCCTTATGCAAATAGTAGAGGAACCCACGCATACCCCACCACAAGAAGTATCCTCCATCAATATCATTACACCTTTAATGACCTCTATATTTCCACAACCTAATCCCACTAATATGAACCATGACATCCAACCATATGGGTGCATTTAATGTGGAAATCACCTCCATATGATCCCCACTCATATCTGTACCACATATCCTACAACATACCTAACACTGAAACTAGTTTCAAATAGGGGATCACGCCCATGTTGAGCATGTATTTCTACCTCCCACTACTCATTTCAGTGTCTCTTCATTTCACATGCTGAACATGAGGTTCACCTAGAGAAAATGAATTTCTAGGAACAATTGCTCCCACTCAGTATCTCATCAAAAGAACCACCATTGGAGAACATTTTTCCCACAATAGCTGACACTATCGAAGATACATCTCCCCTATCTAGAGTACTCACAAGAGAGGATTCATCATCATCTGACAAGGAGTCACCCTATGCCAATTATGACCCTCCTCCACCAATCCCAAACAAGATCACATGAGAATCCTTGATTTATTACCAGGAGCATCAAAATATACTCACACTCCATTCATTACGGCATAGTTTCCAAGTTTTTATCAAAGATCACTATTGAACCCATAGTTCATTACACAAATTTCAAAATTCATATATGTTTCCAATCTCATTGCTAACAAACTAAATGATATCATGTGTTCCTCATGTAGAAGTATATCAATCACACTTACATAGGTTTTACGAATGATGCAAATCATTGGTCCAAATACCTAGCATCAGATGCTTGGGCCATTTACTCCCCCCACCAAATTTTATACCACACTGGTGGAACGTTTTGGGGGGAACTTACAAAAAATCAAGTTGAATATGATGCCATTATAGGACTATTGACCGATGCCTTTCATTTTGGTATAACCATATCCAAGTCTACCTATATTCTAACCTATTTGTTTCGCAACTCAACAATGTGTTTCATGTATTCAACCCACTTCTCTTCCCCAAATATATCTGAGTATGTCTCCTCATATGACAGTTTGAAATCATTACCTTCACTCATGTCCCAAGGAGCACCAATATAGTCATTGATGTGGTCGCCAACGAAGTCTTGAATTGGCACTTAATCCATCATAACTAAACCTACACATTAACACAAGGTTAGTCCATACATGTATAAGTACCCATAACTACACATGTATAAAACATCCATCACATACAATGTGGAGATAACCATCAAGAAACACAAACCATATTAACATCTACACATAGTATCATCATCATGTGTTGCTCACCAAAATATCATGTATAAGTAGCAAATACTAAACATCAATATGAACAACATATAGGTACAAAACATAATAAACATAGATACACATCAAACATCCATGAGAAACAACATGTATGCCGCCCAAAATGGTATATATATATATATATATATATATATATATCAAAAAATAGTGTCATGTACAAAGTGACCCTCTTCGGGCATATATAAAAGGAATCATATGCCTTACAGAGGATACATCATATAAACCGCCTCCTATAGGCTCAAGCATCATACATATACAAAATAAGGTCCCTTATCCCTAATTAAAAAATCATTAAAGCTTCGAGCACTCAAGCTACCCCACCAACTACCATAACTTGTGGCCCCATGATGGGAAATGGTTGCACTGCCTCAGCTTTGACTATCTCCGACTTAGGTCCCCATTCTGACCCGAGATATTGTCATGCCCTTTGTTTAGGAGGAGATCTACCCCATCCATGCACTTCCCATGCCCCATTAAAAGTGATTACAACCATCCACATAACATCTTGGAGGGCCGAAGCACATGCACCTGGAAGTTGTAAAGTGAGGGATATCTCCTCGTTAGTGTGGTCACCAATATCCCTCTCATCAATCTCCATGCTCACAATGGATAACCTCCTCTCCGACTCATCCAAGGATGAAACAACTGCATCACCCCCGAAAACACCCCCCACAACACCACTAATAGCTCTCGAGGCCCTCAAACTAGTACTAGAACCACATGCTGTAGTGAAGGAAACCTCTCTAATAATAAAGCAGCTAGGGCACTCCTAAGTTGAAATTTATTGTCCCTCCTCTGATGAAGCATCATCAAAACCTCTATGATGCTCTCTCCGAGCATTGAACCCCACGCCACCAACTCACCATCTAGTGCACACCCTACTAGTAGTAAGTGCTTGCCTGAAATACTATGAGGTGAGGCCAACCCCAAGACCCTCACGACTGCTGTAGCCATAACCCGCACATTCAAGTTCCTAATTATAGAAATATGGATCTACCAATGGTTGTAGCAATCATCTGATCCTCCACAGTGATGGTCGATTAAACCCTGAATCTACCACCCTCCACTCACCCTTGGGCTAATAGACTCCCTCATCCCACGAGAACTCAAACTAGTCAAAAAGTATATATCTTGGGTGATGATCGCCAGATCTTGGTCACCCACATGAAATACCTACTAATAAGGGTCCCACATCTGTACTATCTCCCATAGGAGATAGTCTGATGAGCGTATGAATAGACACCTGAAAAACTTTAGGAGCCCGGCATTAGTCAACTCTTGAGTCACCTCTAAGTTTCTCTGGACTGTATCCACCAGGTTCGATTATTTGTGCTCCCTCTACTTCACGTTCATATCCATCTACACAAACCAAATATACAAATAAACAAGGTTACCCCAACAGTTCAACCTTGTAGCATGAACACATCAAGAAAAAATCATGCTAAGTGCATATGTATCTTATTTTCCCGCATGGAACTGATACACATCCCAAGGTCTCTTCAGTCATCACTAACGCAGCTGTATTAAGAACAATTTCGATGCACTAGAGTGATATTCACACACCATCATGCACTGATAATACATGCAAGAGACCCTCAAAATATCGCTCCCTACACGAGAATATCCAAAAATCTTGCGCTACTCCATCACGAGATTCACCCATTATCTTGCATAATGGTGCACTAGAAACCCAAAATCTCACATGGCTGGTTTTATATGAAAAAACCATCCATACTAGTACCTAGAACCACCCTAATCATAAATTCCCTCAAATAGAATCAAATAGGATGTGATTTAGGAATACATATATCTCACTGCTCAAAAAACCAATCACCCATGCTCTCGGAATGCACAAAAAGGATCTTGAGAATCCAAAGGGAGAATAATACAAATGATTTTCAAAAAGTGGTCCCCACCACCTTTTAAAACTAATTTTACCTAAACTTCATAACCTCACCATGACCAAACCATGTATCTTTTTGAAAAGACATTCACACTACCGTGATTAGAACTTCGAGCTCTTCACAATGACACTCTGCCCCTTCAGTTGCACATTTTGTCTCTGGAGCACTTTAAGGAAAGTACCCCATAGGTGCGCCATGTTTTGAGTTTTTACTTCTGCATGGTCCATACCATAGGTACATATATTGTGTCAATGAATATATCTCTAAGGGCCCAGAATGAAACTTATCGGAAACAACAACGAAAATATCAGAAAATGTCGTAAAGCATAACAAAAATACAAAAATAAACCTTTTTTTCAATTTTTTAACAGCTAAAGTAACAACAACATCAAATAAACAAATTTCCACATAAATATTAAAATGAAACTCATATATAAGATGCATAATATGTCAAATGGTGGATCATGATCAAATATCGACTCTAAACTGAAAATACTGAAATGTGTTCTTGTTGGAATGATAGAAAATCACATCAAATGATCAAAATAAATGTCTCTCAAGAGATGAATCATCATGACTCGTGAGGCATCTATATAGTGTATAGAGTCTAGACATAGGACACCAACATAGTATGATAGTACAATGACAAATAATAGGAATTGAGTCATCG
This sequence comes from Pseudotsuga menziesii, assembly GCA_001517045.1. NCBI lineage: Eukaryota > Viridiplantae > Streptophyta > Pinopsida > Pinales > Pinaceae > Pseudotsuga > Pseudotsuga menziesii. Next base: position 259,873 of record LPNX010597761.1, read on the forward strand.
ACTCCCTGAGGATGACCCTCTAATCAATCTACCCCTTTTATGGGTAAAGGGCACCACTCTTCCACTAGAAGAAGTAGGTGGCCATGGAGGTGGTCCAAATGAGCTTGGGGTGGAACTAGAAGCTCCAATTGCTCGAGTAGATAATGTGGATGAAAAGGAGGCTAATGTGATTTGTTTCCTCCCAGTCCCAATTGTATGACTCTATGGAGGTGGTGGCACTGGAATTGGTCGGTGCTGCACCTGAATATCAACTTCCTCCTCAATGTCCTCATCCTCTGGAAGTGGAACATCAACATCCTCCTTTTCCCCCTCCTCCTCTAACAAATATGCATCAACATCCTACTCTTCCTCTAACCATTTAGGTGCCTCATCCATCACAGGATCCTCCATTTCCATGATCCATTTGCTAGTAGTGCCAATGTCATCCAATGAAATAGCATATGAATTGGATACTTTCTCAATTTGCTTCACCCGCAACCTTAGATTGTAGTAGACATAAACCATGTCATTAAGGCGCTCAGAAAGTAACCTGCATTAGTATGAGATCCATATTTATGGGGTGATAATTGATGATTCAAATTCAAAATTGTAATAAATTATATTTAAAATTAATAAAATTATAAAGATTATAAATTTAAACTTTCATTATTTAACATTTCTAAATTCTAACCTTTTTTGCTTCTTGGAGTGTATATCCTCAAAGACACTCCAATTTTTCTCACGCCCTATTGAGATGCAAGTTTGAATTATCACTCTAATGGCAAGTGTTTACAACTTTGGGACTCTATGAACATAGTTATTCCACCACACATCTACAAAGAAAATAAGGAAAGACAAATTACAATGTATTAAATTTCTACCAAGTAAACAAAATAGAAATAAAAGAGTAAATAATTAAGAATATAAGAGATCAAAATTTGAAATTTTAAACAATTGTACTTGGCATCGTTGTGGTTCTATCCTGGACAACCATGTCATATCCAAAAGTTCTACCTTCTACCCTATAGATCTCCATCTGTCTATAAATAATTGCACATTCATAGGGATTTAACACCCTCCTCTGAACATGCTGGAGAAATCCATCCATGACCTCAACATCAAACTGAAATCCACATGCATAAGATAAATCATGGTTGAGGTACAACCCTGCTGCATGAATGGGATGATGGAGAGTATTATTCCATCGTTCATCAATCACACTCCATAGTTCAGCTCGTCTTGTGAATCCCACCTCCCCCTTGTCCTCATAGTAGAGATGGATAGCTTCCTTCTCCCTATCCATGGCCTCATACAAGTATCCCACTGTGGTATTTTCACCATCAACCAAATGAAGAACCTTTACCAAAGGTTCACTGATTGCACATACCTCCTCCAATCCTACCCAAAAATTCAAATAAAATTGCACCATTCGAACTATGGATTTCGACTCTTATTTGGTGCTATAGACACAAGAATCCCACTCATCAGAAAGAAACATTCGCTGCAACTCCATCATAACCTTATGCATAGATTGAATAGAAATGAAGGAAATGGTGAATCATGTGGTTGTAGGATGTATCAACTCCTTGTTCCCCTTGAAGCATCTCATAAGTGAAAGAACATATGTATGATTGTATATATATTTTGTCACACTCTGAGCTGAATCAATGATTTCCTTGATCCAAGGAAGTTTTCTCATGTCCTATAGCATCAAATCAATGCAATGTGAAGCACAAGGAGTCCAATACAAGCTTACATACCTCTCCATAAGCATCCTCCTAGCAACAACATAATTGGAAACGTTGTCTATAATGACTTGGATAACATATTGTGGACCTATCTCTTGGATAAAATAATCCAAAAAATCACATAATAAGTGTGCATATCTAGCATAGGGAGATTCATCGACATATTTGATAAAAATTGTCCCCCTGGGACAATTAACCAAGAAATTTATAATGGATATTCCCTTCCCATCAGTCCATCCATATAACATAACACTGCTACCGGTGGTCTCCCATGAGTGTCTGAGCTCATCTAGTCTTCGGGTGCATCAACCTTCTCCCCATCAAGGAGTCTCCCTCTCAAATAATTATAGGAAGGCCCATTATAATATGGACCAACAGTACCAGCAGCTTGAAACATGACATGATAGTAGGGGTTTTTCTTAGCAGTGTTGAAAGGCACGTCACCCCATAGAAAATATTTTGTCACAATTTTGTTGGCCTCTTCCTTCTCCTTTTTTTTATTATGGTTCGAACATAAGGTTGCCTCGACGCCAAGTAAGGTGAGGTTGAAGAAGGCATAGTAGGATTTTGGGGTCGTGTAGATGAGGAGAAGGAATGAATGTCACCAACACCCACCCCTGAGGAACTTGTGGTTCCCATGGTTTGTGATTATGTTCTAGATACAAGTTCATTTCTCAATTCCTTCATCTCATCCCTCTTCCTAGCCATGTCAAGAAGGGATTGGTTTTCAATACGCATCACTTCTGGGGTAACAGTAGGACAAACATCCACTTCATTCCCAACAAATTTGGCAAGGTGGTATTTCAAGTGGCTAATTTCACCACAAATATCCTTCCCACATAGTTTGCAATACAACCTTTGTCTACTATTAGGGTCAATTGGCTTCCCATAATCCCACATTGAATCCAATGGTTTTTGCATTGTGTTACTATTTAGTTGAAACTTGAAACTTGAAGTGATAATGGAGATTAAACCTATGCCACAACAAAAAAACGGAAGGCAGTATTTTCTGGAACATATGACTGCTTCTCCCTCGAATTTCATACATTCTGTCTATTTCTCTATCCCGATTCCCATGTCGTCCATGTGGGATAATTCAGTGTGCAAGGTCCTCCATAAAAGTGCGAATGTACCACTTGCCGAAAAACAGACAGGCAAAGGAAATGTCCATAAATGTAGAAAATGACCCCAAAATCAACTCAGAGGAACGTACAATTATAACAATAAGTCAGACGAGCATACAGACATTTAAAAATGCGGACCACAACTTTACTGTGAAGTACATAGACAGCTTCCATCTCCGGTGAACAATATTTATTATGCACAAGGTTATTTAATGCTGTGGCGGCAACATTGTGGGTCATTGGATCTCAAACAGGTTGAGATCCGATGGTTCACAATGCTGCCACCACAACATTAAATAACCTACTGCATGTTATTTAATGCAGGTTGAGATCCAATGGTTCACAATGTTGTCGTCACAACATTAAATAACCTGTTGCATGTTAAATATTGTTCTTCCCTCCACGGTTGGAATTTAACAAGAAATTTGCTCGTCACAAGGCATTTTTCCCGTCAAATACAGGTAAAATTTTTATGAAACCGTCCACCTAAATGGCCAATTAAGTAATTAGAACTTTTTTTTAGGTTTAACAATTTTTGTTAAAAGTCATTTATTTATTTATTTGGGTTGTTTACCTGGTAGCCACAAGGGACCAAGGACAAGCTTAATGTCTACACGACTTTGTCCTTTATGTGATTTTACTACCATGGAAGAAAGGAAGGAATTAACTCCTCTGCAGATTACAGGCGATAACAGGTTCATGGATGATGGACGGTAATGGACTGGAGTCTAGTACAAAACCTCGAACTTAAATTCTCATAGTCTCATTGTTGAGCCATCTACAACACCATTCCAATAGGAAGAAAAGCTAGCTGCTCATCGCATGTTTAGAATGAGTATTTTACTCTTTGGATGAAACCATAAAGGAAAATGGTATACATCATATCTATTGTGAGATATGGTGGTAATCAAATATAATTTTGATTAGTGTATTGAGGGATAGAGTTTTCTTTAATTAAGAGATCTATTGTGTTCTCTCATGGTATTGCCATGATCTAAAGTTGTATGTTTATCAGGTACATTTACAATTTATGTGGTGCCTTGTTTGGATACATAGATTTGTAGAAAATGAGAATTAATTGTTTCTATTGGTTTTGTGTTGTTCAGTCCCCAGTGGAGGTTGTGTTCACTGTAAACAGAAAAACAGAACTAAGTACTCTTTGAGGGAAAAATGCAAACCCAATGTCTTTGGGTGTTGTTGGGGAAAAATTCAAACTCAACCTTGCCGATGCTTACTATTTTTTAATAAAACTTCTTTTCTAAAAGTTTATTTTTTTTAATAAAACTTCGTTGCTGAAGGGTCATTTATTCAGGAAAACGTTGTTTGACGGTGAAGGTAGACATTAAAAGCGTAAAAAAAATTGGTTTGAAGGGTAAATATGAAATGAAATTCCAACCCTGCTTGTTGATGTATATGTAACTTCGGAATGTATTCTTCTATGTATTCTATGTATTGTAACCCGATGTTTATTCCGGGATGTTTCTATTATGTATTTGAGTCATGTGGTCATGCCCCGATGTTCCGATCGGGAGGATTAATAATGTAAACAAGTCATGTCAATTCATTAGGTAAGTCCCCACAATTTCGGGGCACTTGGGTTATTATACACTAATTAAGGTGTAGGCTCGAGTAGTAATTATTAGGGTTGAGCCTACGTGTGAAATGGCAACTTAAGTGAACAGACTAATATAAATAGAGAGTGTGTGTCTCTCTATTTATCACTTGTGACTTAGCTCTATTTCTCTCTCAAGTGTGGCGCACTTTTGGAGAAGGAAATTCATGGGCTTGACAGAAGACAGAATGCTGTTGTTGTGAAGGGAGGTCATCTTACTGTTTTGGGTTCACATCTTGTGGTGATACTATCTTAGAGGAAGTTGAGGGGTTTTCTCCATTTATGGTTTCCCCTCCTAAAATATTTGTGTCTCTTGTCTCTTGTGATGTGCTTATGTGATTGTTGTGCTTATTATTCTCTCAGTGAAAAGATCTTATCATAATGCTAGCTTAAATGTTGAAAAACTAACATGGTATCAGAGCTAACCTGAGAAGAAGACATTGTGCAGCTACAGGAACTAGGGCTTCCTATTTTGTGGATCTTCCTCCACATATTTTCAGCAAAAGTATGCTAGGATGACTCTCCATTGAAGGGTGCATCTCTCTGTCGATGCGGAATCCAAGCTCAAGCATTTTCAGTTTCGATGCGGAAATTAGGGCTTTCTACAGAAGAGGAAATTTTGAGTGAGACCAGCATAGGATTTTTCTCCTCATCAAAACCAAAATTTAGAGATCTGGATCAATAAATTTGGTTGGGTGAAACTCCAGGAAAGTCAAACCCTAGTTTGACCCTGAGCTAGGAGAAACCCTAAATACTAAAACTGCTAAGTTTTGGTACAGTCACTATATTCCGAGAGGGGAGAGGTCTCAGAAGCTGAAAATTGCAGGGGCTGAAGATACAATCCTGATGAACACTGTGTCCAAAGTTCAGCCTCTGATTCGCTATATTCTGGGAGATATGATCTCTCCAAGTTAGGGTTCCATCCTCTTCTAGAAATCATCCATAAACAGGACACCTGGGGAGATCTGCAATATCTTGGGCTACCGAGGTCCAAATGGAATTCCTAAAGATGTTCCAAAAATGGAACGGACTTTAATTTCTGTGGTCCAAATTTCAGACTCAGAAGATGAACCAGTGACACGTGGCATGCCGTTCAACTTCGCTGTTCTGAACAGTCCTGTAAAAGGTCACCTTGGGAAAAGGATCATAAATCCCAAATGGTGAAACCAATTCTGATGAAACCTGTGGTTTTGGATCAGGTACATGCGAGGTTACCTCAGTGATAAATTTCAGACATAGAGGATCAGTAATTTCGGAGATATCACAGAAACAATAACAGGAATTTCTGCAGAAGAAATCAGAAAATTAGGGCTTCCTGTTCCGGGAGTTTCCCTCCACTGTTTTCAGAAAAGGAGTACATTAAACAGCTCCATTTGAAGAGATCTATCTGTTTGTCCAATTAGATCTGAAAGATTCCAAGTTTTTAAAATTAGGGTTTCTGTGACAAACCCTAGATCAGCAAACTCCGGGACAAGGATGGACATCTCAAATCGGTATGATCTAATCCTTTGCTATTTCCATTTGAGGTTCTCATTTCAATATGATATATCAGATCAGATTGGTGACAAGCTTTGGGAAGTTTACAACTTCCAAGCATGGAAGTATATGATCTCTTTGAAGAAAATGGATTGGACACCTTCATGAGTATAGAGGTTCTAGTTTCAAAGGGAGACGAGGTTAGAAGCCTTTCACAAGAAGGACTTGGTCAAGGCCAAAGAAGACATCATGCTCATGCTGCAGAGGATGATGAACCATCCAGAAAGAGATCCAGATATGAAAGTGAAGATTATTCAAGTGAGGATGAATATGTTCTGATATCAGCTCTCACAGGTAACATTACTCATGGAAGTGATGATTGTCTTATAGACAGTGGGGCTTCCAAACATATGACAGGATTCAAGGAATATTTTGTGAGACTATCAGAACATGAATGACTAGGAGATGACTACCAATGTCCAATAAAAGGTAGTGGGGAATCTTCATACAAGCTATACTCTGGTAAGTCTCTAACAATGAAAGAAGTATTGTTTGTGCTAGGATTGAAGAAGAACCTTCTCTCCATTTCAGCATTGATGCAAAAGGAATGTGGGTTACATTCATAGATGGTCAAATCATCATGTGGCCAAAAGGAAAGACTATCGATGATGCGGTAGTGATTGGAGAAAAAGAAGGAGGCTTGTACAAATTGAAGGGCCATCCAAGAACAAGCCTTGATCCATGACATAGTAGAGCCAAATGAGCTTTGGCATAGAAGGCTTGCACATGTGCATTACAGAGCACTACCTAGTGCAAGCAAAGCTGTTGAAGGTCTTTCTGAATTTCAAGCTATTTGAAGGAAAGAACATAATCATAATATGACCTAAAGAAACTAGTTGAAGAATGTGAAGATACAGAATGCAGAGACCATGCAGTCATAAGATTCTCTCAAATCAAGAACAACTTGAAGCGGTGAAGAATGCAGAAGTGATGATGGCCACCTTGAATGGCCTCCCAGAATCGTGGAATTCATTTATTCAAGGAATGTGTTCCAGAAGGAAGTGATTACATTTCAACAGACTTCAAGAAGAAGAAGAAGCTCGATTCATAAGAAGAGAAGGGGAGATGAAAGAAACTGAAGATCAAGCTCTCATCATCCAAAGAAGATCCCTCAAGCAATGAGGAATATGAAGATCTCAACTCTTGAAGAACTTCTTATCCACCTCAGCATTTGGATAAGAAACGATGCTATCATGAATGAAGAAGACGATGAAGCTGAAGACTCAAGAAGGAGTATACCCAGGAAACAAATGAAGATAAGTATTCAATTGTCATTTCATGATATTGTTTTGTTATGCATTTGTTTATATTCAATTATTATATTATGCATGATAGGATGTTTGCNATGATATTATGCATGATAGGGTGTTTGCATTAATGACAGTATACTACTAATATGCATATGGGTAAGTAGCTCATTGTGCTATACAAATTCTCCATTGCTACTTATCTAGAATGAAACCTCTTTGCTGACATATTGGATTAGTGCACAATCCCAATGTTGTCCTGGTAGAGATGGAAGGCATCTAGAAAGTTTCAGTGAGATATGGATGAATGTTGTATTGGCTAAAGTAGTTGCATGATCATATATTAATGCATAAGTATTTTCCAGTATGAATATTCCTTATGAAATGTTTCTAACCATATAAATGCATTTGACTTGTAGGAAATATTGCATACATAATCGCCTACAAGCAAAGAAGAATGAAGACTTGTTCCGAAGAACAAGTGACGACATTTCAAGACAAAGAATAATATGATGAATGCAGTGACATCATTGATGCAGAACCTTCCAGCCATGAAGAAGTAACTAAGAAGAAATGGAAGACTAGTTCAAGAAGAATGATGTCAGGGCGTAGTACCGAGACCTAAAGAGAAGTTCATAGTCCCATCATGAAGTAGATGGAAACATCGTGGGATACAAAGAAAGATTCGTAGCATGAGGCTTCTCACGAAGAGAAGGCATAGTCTACGAAGAAACATTTACAGCTAATTGAAGTGAAGTCACATGACATGCATAATCATGTGTGCAAATGAAAGAAGGCCTTGTACGAGTTCAGAAGACACCCATGGGATAACACATACATGATGAGCTTGATGAATATCTTAACCTTTGCTACAAGGTTGATAGAGGATGACAAGCTCACAGATGGGTGCAAGATGAACTTTTGAAGAAGATCAAGATAGAGGATCTTAGTATCCAATGATCCTAGATGGATACTACTTGTCACTCCAGTACAGAATATTTCAGTGCATAGAGTACGGAAGACAGAGGGAGTATGATGCTCCGCTTCAGAGGGAGTGATTGTAGAATATCCTGAGGTTTGACATGGTACGACAGGATGGGCAGATTACTGATGACTCTAGGATTTACTGAGAGTAAAGCGGATTCCAACCTTTGCTTCAAGGTTGAAGACAGAAGACCAG
>LPNX010597874.1:2448-54067 GCA_001517045.1 Pseudotsuga menziesii
AACTGCATTCTTAACCAAAATACAGACTAACACCATTAGGTTTTAACTGTAAAATCAAAGCAATAAGTAATTTCATCTTACTGTCAGTATTGTCTTTTCAGTAATAAGAGGTTAGATTCTTTCAAATTGGAAGATAAACAGTTATAAGATTTAAACCACAGAAATACTTAGTCTATCTTTTCTTAATTACAACTAGCATTTTATAGAAACAAAGATACAGTACTAGGAAGTAGTTTTTTTAAGACTATAAGAAAATAACTTATGAATTTATGAAACACTTGTAGTTACTGAAAGTAACTAAATAGGAAACTCGGTTCAGAAGGATGCTACTTTCCTATACCGAGATACTGTGCTGGAGTACGGTCTGGTGAACCCAGATGTGGAATAACACAGTAATTCTTTAACTCAACAACAGATTTAACTACTATATTCTGAGATACTCACATTACTAAACTAACTGAATCTTCAGACATATAATATAAACATAACATGCATCCATTCATACTCATTAAACATAAAGAAATAAGTGACAGAACCTGTTTATACTGGGACAACATCAGCAATGAGAGGCCGTTCCTCCGTACCAACTCCTGGAGAGCGCTCAGACAACAACTTCTCAGGACCCCCAAGATTGATCTAGTCTCCCTGGCTGGAACTACGTGCAGCAAAGTCAGATACCAGTCTTCCAACTCAGTATCAACTCAGAACTATCAGTCAGTTCTCTCAGCCAAATAGCTGTAATGAAATCAAGTTATTGCAGCAATCCTCTAGAACAACTTTCTTACTGTATTTCCCTCTTCCTCAATGAATTTCTTGAATAACATTAACCTGAATGAATTCTCTCTAGAAAAATATCTGAGCGGCCTCAGCTCTCTTCATTAAGTACTTTTAAAAGATTGCCTAGGTCTTTTTTGGGTTAACTATCATTTAATGAGCCACCTGCTCTGATTCCACTTTCTTTGGGAATCATGACCCCAAATATAGGGAAGTTGCCACCTGCAACTTAGGAAGTGTTTGAGGATGCTGCGACTTGTATTTTGCCTTTCCACCTAGTTCCATCCACTAGTTTGACCAGTAACCTCTTTTTAACAACTCTCCCATGCTGTTGTCTCCACAATTTATTTATTAATAATAAAATATTCTAAATTACACTCCATTTCTGTTGACTCTGCTGAGTCATCAATCCCTACTTAGCATTAAGTTTAACATAATGTCTCAGGAATATAATAAAACAATTTACATAATTTTACAAAATTGGGGTATGTGACATCCCATGACTGTAATTCGGTTTGAAGGATATGAAAAGCGATTAGAGCTCGATTTTTTTGCACCTTCAATGTTTAATTACCTAGAGGATAGGGGACTGAGGGCACTCACTCGGGTCGAGTTGGATGAAATGCTAGATGCGTCCCAATGCACAATTGTTTCTGAGATCTCTAATGAGCATCTTGATTCATATGTTTTGTCTTAAGGGTGAAAACATGAAGTTGGGACACTTTTGCTTGTTTTTTGACAAAACAAATTGCAAACTTTTATGTTTTTCAACTTCGACCCATCCAAACTGATATCTCCCTTAGGAATTTCATCTTGAAGTAAATACAAATGTTTTAGAGAAATGAATTAGCTACGTACTCATATTTTAAATTTTTTTTTATCAACATATAGTGGGGCAAATTTGGTGTGCACCAACAACATATACTTTAAAATTTTAAGTATGAATAATGAGTGACCTTTGTGCACCACATTTTTATTAGAGATAGTTATTTATTTTAGGGAAAAAAATGCATACTCATAATCTACACTGATTGTAGTTGTGCATGCATGGACTATATGTTGATAATTTTCAGAATTATATGCTAATTTTTATTATTTATCGAAATAACATATGTACAAAAAACAATGCCTTTTTGACACATGTTTTTGTCGGCTCATTTTCTTTCAAATGTGACTCTTATCAAAAAAACTAAAAACACCCTTTTGAAAAGGACACTGCAAGGGACAACCTTGTGATTTTAATTTTTTTTTTGGCTCCATCTTCATGATGATATTGAATTTCATTGTCATTGATTTTTAAGCCACTAATTTTTTTAATGATAAACTTTAGAAAAGAAATAGTAATAGAAATCCTAAACGAAATTAGAAAAACATATATGATGAGAAAGTAGACTGAATGGTGAATCTACTGGTATAAACTTTGATAGGTAATTCTCATTTTTTGCAGTGTTTCAACATTGCTAAAGTGAGATATTTCTGAAAATTGCAGAAATGGTGCTAGAAATGTTGACTAAAAACTCTCAGCTGAGACATTTAAAATATCTCGGGCACGAGGTAATTTCCCTCGAAAGCTCCAGAGTTAAGTAAATGTCTCGACCAAAAGTTTTAAAATCTCGGACGAAAATTTAAAAGATATCTCGGCTGAGAGTTTTGTCACATAATGATCCGAGAATCTTTTAGGGCCCGACACATTAAACTCCTGTGATTTCGACAGGATTCAACAAATTCTTGGTTGAGAAGTGTATATATAGGCTCTCCTCCAAGATAATTTTCATCAACTTCTCAATTGAGAATTGTTAATCTGTTTTTTAGCTGAGATTTTGCAAATCATTTTTCAGCCGAGAGTTCACAAATTCCTTATTCAGTCGAGAGTTTTCATAACTATATTTTAGGTGAGAGTTCACATATTAGTCGAGAGTTTGCAGATCAGCTGAGATTTCACATTATCCAATTTCTTCAGGCCACAAAACTTTTTTTTTATCAAGGTATTTTTTTTAACCCCTATTTTGGTAGGGTCTTATTTTTTTCATTAAACACCTTCTGTGAAAACTAAGAGTATGGGAGATATCCTTCTTGACAAGCTAGAGCCTAGTAGTTTTAGATTATTTTTATCATTCACCCAATAGGTATAACAAGAATTTTATCAAGGCCACCTGAGCCATTTTCCCAACACTCATTTTCAGGAATTTCTCCAAAGTTGATCTTGAAACCCTATTAGGACAGATCCATAACTTCGTCCTCAGGCACTTTCAAGTCAATCTGAAGATGTGGACATGTAGATAAAACACCCATCTACAGAATTACCATATGGTGTAGTAATTTTCTTCAACCCACAAGCTATGGTTAGAATTTCCCTGAGTCCACTTACGAATATTTTCTACTTTGGTGTAAAAGCAACGTGAACCCCTGTTTTGGTAGGCTGTTAATTTTGTCATCAAATGCCTTTTATGAAAACCAAGACTATGGAGAGATATCCTTCTTGACAAGCTAGAGCATGGTAGTTTCAAATTATTTTTATCATTCACCCATTAGGTATGGCAAGAATTTTCTCAAGGCCACCTCAGCCAGTTTTCCAACACTTAGTCATTTTCAAGACTTTCTCCAAAGTTTATCCTGAAACCCTATTTTGCAGATCCATAACTTATTCCTCAAGCACTTTCAAGTCTATCTGAAGATGTGGACAGGTAGAAAAAACACCCATCTACACAATGACCATATGGTGCGATAATTTTCTTCAACCCACAAGCTATGGCAGACATTTCCTTGAGGCCACTTAGGTAGATTGGCTACTTTGGTTTAAAAGCAACTTGAATCTCTATTTTGGTAGACTGTTAATTTTGTCATCAAACACCTTACGTGAAAACTAAGACTATGGAGAGATATCCTTCTTAATAGACTAGAGCATGGTGGTTTCATATTATTTTTATCATTCACCCATTTGGTACGGAGGGCATTTTACCAAGGCCACCCTAAGCCAGTTTTCCAACACACAGTCATTTTCAAGACTTTCTCAAAAAATAATCCTGAAACCCTATTTTGGCAGATCCATAATTTTTTCATCAGAATTTCTTAATAGAAACTGAGATCATGTTTAGGTATAAAAATCAATAGAGTACAACGTGACCATATCCTGCGAGCATTTACTTTAAACTACGATTTATGGGAGGCATTTTCCTGATGCTACTTAGGTAATTTTACTTTCTCTGGTGCAAAACCTTATTTTGGAAGACCTATAAGTTTTTCCTCAAAAGCGATTAAGGAAACCTGATACCATGAATAGATATCCACTTCAACAAGCTATAGCATGGTATGATGGTGTCAGAATGTTAGTCAAACCCTTAATTATGGAGGGATTTATCTTAGAGTACTTTTGACTCATTTTCCATACTTAGTCAATTTCCAAAGTTTTGAGAAACTTGCAATTCTTCTTCCAGAATGATGTCAGGTTTCAACGCTGACTTAATGATACTTCCAAGACACAATCATGTGTCTTTCCAGCCTCATCACACACACCACATCATCATACTTTCCATGTCATCAAGTTTCCTAAATTTCATTTAAATTTATCTTTCACTAAGTTTTTCCTTGCCATCATGTCCTTGGTTATTCATTTATCATTACTAAACTCCTTTGACATCAATGACAACCACATTCGACAATTTGGAAAAAAATTTCGTACAAGAGTGCTTAGCGTATTACTATTATTGGTTCAAGTGTTGTTGTCTTTTTTTCAATGATGTATTTAACTCTCAATTCTCATATCTTTTCATGCATTCGATTTTAGGTTTTAATTCCTTCAACACAGGAAATCAAAGGAATCTAGAAATAAAATATGATCGCACCAAAACTGATGAAGAGGCAAAGAAAGAGATAAAGCATGAAAACATGAGAAAGTCAAGAGAAAAAAGAGAAATGGAAAAAAACATGGAGGAAATTGGCAGTGATGAAGAAATGAAAAGCGTGGACCTCTCACATGGTGGTGATGAAGGAATGCAGATTGTTGAGGAACATGTTGATGATAGAAATGAAGAACATGGAGGTGATGAGGAAATGAAAAATGTGGAGAAAAATATGGGTAGTGTCGATATTGAGACCATGACTGGTGAGTAAATAAATATTGATATGTTTATAATTTACTTTATAATATCACGAAAACAAATCCTGAAATTAGCGTCTCATTTAGCGTCCCTTTTCAGTGTAGTTTTTTTTACATTGAGTGGTCAAACTAGACACTAAATGGGACATGTCATGGAAAAAACCTAAAGCAACTAAAAAAATTTCTTGTTTTTCTTCCTAGATAGCATCCTTTATAACGTCTAAAATAGCATATATTTTTTTGCTTCCAGAATTGCATCCAACTTTGCTTCCTAAACAACGTTGAGTTTTGCTTTCGAAACAATGTCCTATTTCGCTTCCTAGTGAGTGTCCGCTTTTTCTTCTTAAATGGAGTCCCTATTAGTGCCATTTTTGCATCCTTAATAGCACCATGTTAGCATCCAAATGAGAATCCAATATTGCATAAATTTTTGCTACCACTTTAGCATCCCATTTAGCACCATGTTTTACTTCCAAATATGTGCCAATTTTTGCTTCCAAATTTGCAACAATTTTTTCTTCCTTTTTTGCATCGTGTTTTGCTACCAAAATGATGCAACATATTTATTCTATTGTTTCACAATATTTTGTTTTGCTATGTAGCACCATGTTTTGTATGCAAAGTAACGTCTTCTTTTTCTACCATATCAACACCATGTTTGGATCCATCATTAGCGCCATGTGTTGCATCCTTTTTAATGCCTAGTTTCATGTCTTATTTTTCTACCATATCAACGCCATGTTTGGATTCATCATTAGCGTCATGTTTTGCATCCTTTTTAATTCCTAGTTTCGCATCTCTCATTTTTTGGTCACTAATTTAGTTGCTTTTATTAATTTTATATACGAATTTTGGTCATTTTGTTTGGTCACTTATCTCTCATTGTTTGGTCAGTTAACTCTTATTTTTTGGTTACTAGTTTAGTTGTTTTTAACCGATATTATAATATCATTAGGGCATGGAGGAATTGAACCACCAACCTCCTGCTTAGAAGGTAGACACTCTTCTATTGAGCTATCACCCTTTAAGAATTTGGGAACCTAACTTACAAAGTCCTGTATAAAGGTAAAAAGGATCAATACACAACTTTGAGTATCTAATGGTCGGAAAAGGATGATAGATTGTATAAGTTCACAATATATGATCAAGCAACTTATAAAATTCATAAACCTTTTATAGGAATTTTGAACAAAAATCAAGAAATTTATTTAATGGGATTGCAAAAATCACTATTCCCTAGCAACCATTATGTTTGTTTAAGGTTTGATATTTAATCATACTCCATTAAGAGACCCATGATAAGAAGAAATGAAGACACATTATTAAATGAGAATACAATGATATTCAAGCAAAATGACCATTGCTTACACCATATTACAATAAGAGGGTACTGCTGTAATTTTAAGTCATCAACGCACTTTATAATGATGGTAAAGCTTGGAAAAAATGATTGTAAGAAACCTTAGTTCAGAAATACCTTTATTTTCAAGGGAAAATAGGACTTGTACACAACTAGAAATGATTGTTGTGTATGATTTTGAAACTCAGAAAATTTATATCAGCACTTGACTCTCAGAAAATTTGGACACTTACTAATGATACAAGATTGGAATTTATTTGATATTTGTTTTTATTATAGTAGTGTTTTAAGGATTAATGTTTCACTGCAATGATTGTTGTTTATGATTTTGACACTCATAAAATTTAAATAAGAACTTGACTCTCAGAAAATTTTGACACTTACTAATGATACAAGATTTGAATTGATTTGATATTTATTTTTATTACAGTAATGTTTGAGGATTAATGTTTCACCGCAATGTTCTAATGTCAAGTGATCTCAAGGAATGTTTTTGACATTTATGAGTCATTAACATTTTACTATTTGCACGGTACTATGTGATGCTGAGATTTATTAAGTATAGAAAATGTTGAATTACAAATTTGAGAAATGGATTTATTTCAATCCTTAACAAAAGTGGTTAAAATGAACGGAAACAACTGCCACTTAAAAATGAAGGATGAGATACCATAGAATAATCACATCCTTGACTTGTTTGGAAAGGCTAGTGTCAATCATGTTTAAGGAATTTAAACAAACTCATGTATTTCCTAGTCAACAAGAGAATTGAAAATCAGCCAAATTAAATAATTACAATAATATTTGATGGATAAAGATGACAACCTTGTGGTGAAAGCAATGAAAATATGTTCTTATCTTGGGAAGTTACTATTCAATTGCCAAAAATTGGAAATCTCTTTGGTAAATGTGTTTCATATCAAGCAAAGTATTTGGTTGGTTAGTTAGAGACATGAAGGTCATCACACTCAATAATTAAAAGGAAGCATGCATTTAGTGATATTGGATCAATCACTCACTTAAGCATGAATCCAAGTGTGGCTATAACATTTTAAAGTGAGAACAATCATATTTGCTCACCCACATCCAAAAATAGTAGCTACTCTACCCAAAAAGGTTTCTAATATAAGATAAATGGCACCCCCAAAGGTAGTATGAAATGGTGTTAATCCAAATACTTGATAGTGGAAACAAGATTTCCAATGGATTTCCAAGTGAAAGTGGGAAATGCGTTGGCTTCTTTGATAGAAATGAAAGGTGGAGTTCATGCAGAAGTAGTTGAAAATGATTTGAATGGACTCCAATGTGTTCTTAGGAACATTAATGCTGAAGTGAGAGGCTTCTTCTTCTAAATCGATAAATTAAATTCTATTACCCTCTGTTTCTTTCCCTTAACTACCAATCAACATAATTTGCCGAAGTACTTCATAAATAGCCTTTGATTAGAATACAATGGAAAACTATTCCTACAGTAAATTTTTAGCTCTAGCTAAAAGGCCCTCTATTTGATTTTATTCATAATATCTAAATATTTTGAGGAGCTAACCAAGGACCCATGGTTACATGTTGAAGGGCATATTTCAAAGAGTACAATTGACCTACAAAGTAAAATTTTTTGAAATTTTTTATTTTTATACAAAAAGAGATTTTTTACTGCAAACTAACATAAATCATGTAGAAAAATAAATAAACTTCTAATCAGATTTACTAGAGTTGTAGTATAATATTATTCTCATCTTGACTGTATTTGTAAGCTAGTGCAAAAGATGATCAAATTTAAAGCCATTTAAACTAAATAATTGACCAACCTTCCTCTCGATCCAAATGTTTTTATGTAGTGTATCAAAGCTTGTGTCATGTCCTGTTCTTTGAGGGTACAATCCATGAAAATGTATAAGCTATACTATATGATCTTACATCCTTTCCTACAGTGACCTGCAACATATCATGCCATTCCCTACATGCATGATGATGATCAGTACAACAAGTGTGGAATCCATTACTAAGAGACTCATGTGGATTCCACTCACGCACCCATTTCCATTTGATGACTTAACCACATTAATTATCAAGATAATTACCTCGTTCTTCCACTAACACATCAATATTCCAACCAATATGACTCATTTTTAGCTTAGCCACGAGGGATGAAAATGTTCAAGCTCATCTCACAATAATTTTCAGGGATGAAACTTGACCATACAAGGAAAGGAACCTACATGGCCATAAGGTTATTTTAAATCAATTGGTTTTATTTTAGTTCTATAATAAGCTACGTATTTCAAACAGACTTGGAGGTTTCTCGACGTTGGCGTGGAGATGACTATGACTGTGACAGTAAACATGACCCCATGTGTACATGTAGGAGAATAATGAGTGGATTAACTAAATATTCCAGTTCAATATACTTTTGAAAATGAATTTCCAAATGCAACTTCAAATGAAAAAAAAATATTAATCAAACAATAGGAGAATATCACCTTCTTTAGAGCTCGTGCAAATTGACTAACTCGAGTATCATTATCTTTTGCCTTATTCTAGCTCTCAAAAATTTGTGAAAATACATGAAGAAGGACCATTATTCTTTCCTTCTTTGAATGAATTTCATCCATGTGCACCCTATAATCCTGAAATATTTCTTCAACAATAGATGAGTTAGGATCTATGAAATGAACATGATACAAATCTTATTTTTAGGCAATTTAAAATGATTTACATAATACTATGTACTTTTCTAGCATCCAATTACTACTAGAATAAAAATATATTTGTCTTAACCTGCCATTGAGTGATTTCACATTGAAAACCAAGAAGATGAACTCATTGAATTTATAACTAATCATAGTCAATACATTTCAGTTGTGTTCTGAGATCTCTCTAAATATTATAACAATTAATACTTATTTAAATTGCCATAAGAATGGGTGGAAGGATTATTACCATCCTAATCATGCCAATCAACAACGTATGTTAGGTTTAAATATAATATTGCGTAAGTTAGTGAATTATATTTATGTTTCTGATTCTTCCCTCAAAAGATTTCAATTTTGGTATAGATTAAAAATTTGGCTAGGCCTTATATGTCTGTACTAAGAGAATGCTCCAAATTTTAATAGCCAAACTATCTATTTTCTTTCGTTTTTAATATCATCTTATCATATATTGCAAAGTCAATAACTATACCAAAAAATAAAAAAACAATATTCTACATCTAGCAACGAAAAGAAAGATAGTGCATATAAAAATGGTATCAGAAAATGCGAGTTCTGACCTGTTGTCACTCAAACCTGTTTGGACTAGTTGTTTCAACTGGTTTTGAATTAGTTTGTGCTAAAAGTGGCCAAGCCGGGCATGGACACCCCCACTTGGCTATCTTGGGTCAAATTGGATGATTTCATCACTATTTAGGCCATGCCCCAGTCATCCCAAAAAAATAAAAGAAAAAAGAACCATCTAGAAGGACACTAAATATTACAATCAACCTACATATACATGCCCCCTCTATTTGCCTCACATACTTTGTAATGTCCTTAACCAAATAAGAGTATAATTTTTTCACTTCTTTGAGTTTGGTTCAAGACTTGGTCAATGTGTGTGGGATACTAACAACACTGTGGATGATTAGAAATATGTCCTCAATTATTTTCTAAGGATAGGGTGGTGTCAAGGTTCATATCAGTTTTGAAGCCTTTAAAAAGGGACGTCCCGTCCTGTACATTTGACATAAAGAGACTATACTTTGTGGAAGACATTTATAATATTGTGTACTAGCTTCTGGTCATGACATTCATCCCAGTCATTATCAGTTTGAGAATATTTATCTTAACAGTAAGTGGTTGTCATTTCAAATATGTTATAGATCTGAAAATACTCTTTAAAAATCAGTCCCTAGTATGCACTGTTAATGCTTTGAATTATCATTGAAGTCTGCAGTTCTTTTTCTTATCATGTGGTAAATGTCTTGTTTTTCCATGTATATGAAATTTTTGCATACACATTGTTTGATAACAATATGATGACACATGAAGCCTAAAACAATCATTCGATGCTCTAAGAAAAAGAATCAGTCCCAAATTTTTTTTTAGAAAGAGATATGACAAAGTGTTTGACAGAAGATACAACCCAAGCCAGGACATGTGGAGGACAGTAGCTCTTATTATCTTACATTTACATTTTACGTATTGAGAGGGGAGGTGTGAAAATGCTTAATTCCATGGATATGCATTGACCACATCATCTAAGAGGATAGTTGCATTTACATTCTTGCAAAGTATTATCAAACCAGGAACCATAATGCCATATGGAAAAATAACATGTAGCGCAACCCTTCCATGGTAGCATGCTCTGAACAAGGCTTTTAGGCTTTCCTATGACCTTCAAAACGGGTGGAAAAAATAATGGAAAATGGTGGCTTTTGATTTGGGGCACTCAAATTATCTTAAATTTGTAAATTTTCAGACAGAGCATAGTTTCACCTTTTCATTACATATTTGGAAAAAAATTTCATTACATATTTTTAAAATGTGAAGATCTAAGTTTGTTTTAAAATGAATAAAAAAAAATGGCCTTTCATGTGGGGCATTCAGATTATCTTAAAAAAACAATCTTAAATGAACCTAAATCTAAATTAGAATAATCTTAAAATGAACCAAAACCAAAAAAACTAAGTTCCATAAGAAAAGTTCCTATCATATTTAGAAATAATTTTTATAATTTAATATCCTTTGTTGCATTCCCACAAAATACAATACTATTGCATCGAAATACAAAACCTGAAACATATTCCAAATCATGAAGTGCATCCATGTCAATGGGTGAATTTAAATAATAATAAAAACAATGAATTTTTTCCAAATACCACCCCTACATAGCTGATACAAGCTTCAACATAACTCATTAATGCAAGAAATCAGAGCATACTTAGTGTTCATGTTCTCATATTTGTTCCATAAGTGTTGGCATTTTGTAGAGTAATATCAAAGCTATTTTCGAATCTACAATCCAAATCCAATGGAAAATTACTTTATGAGTGAGTCTGGAAGGGTGAGAGAAACAGACCCTAGATCATCTAATAGATAATATGCACCTAGTGATGAGCTTCTTCAAAACCACAGTAAACAGATAATCACTAGTCTTTAGATAAGAGGAGAGGCACTGCTTCTAATCTTATAATTTTCATGAAACAATTCCCTATGATTTCTTTTTACACCGATTCAAGGAGCCCCATTTCTTCTGATGACACTAAAAGACATATTTTGGGAGACTTCATAGTGGTTAGAGATGGGTATTTTTTCATATTGTTCTGGAAGCTACAACTATTTTACTTTATTTTTGTGGATACTAATTTACTATTTTCATTTAATCTCTTAATACTTTTACTTAAAGTACACTTTAGTTTCCATACTCACACTCTTGCTTTAGGCATACTTGTGGTAACATCCAGTCCTATTGATCCTTCTGGTCACTTGATGGCATCTTATTTACTTTCTTCTGTTTTTTTGTTTTGTTTTATGTGAAATGCATTTCCTGGGGAAACCCACCGAGAACTTCCCCTCATTCCGAGGATGGTACCCAATGTAAATCGGCAGTGCCTAAGTTTCAAGCACCTTTTCCATGAGGGATTAAAAAAGAGTCGAATCTGTGACCTCCCATTTTTGGGGAGATATCTCACATTTGGTTCATGATCACTTGAGCAAACCCTTGTATATTTTCTTCTGTTTATTCTGCTTCTTTCATCAAGCTATATGCTTCCAATTAAACTCCTTAGGTTTTCATAAGTGTGATTCAAGGGGACCTAATAACACTTTCTACAAGGGAATCAATGGCTTTGTTTCACTCAATAAAATGTTATTTTCAATTTCGATCAAATAGTTGAAAAGTAATATGCTTCATCAATATGAAGATTATGTTTTGACCTAAAAAGATTAAAACTATTTAAGTTTCTTCACGTGGGATATTCTTAATACTTATGTTGTTACTATTTTAAATATCCTTAAAACAAACAAGCTTTTCTTCATAATTTGTAAGGTTTTTGTAATGTAACAGATAACATAATTTATTGATGTTCAACAAGTGACCACAATTAGTATATCAATGGGACTGATACGGACATCCAGTATCAGCACATAGTGGGAGTGTAAAAGCAACCAGACCAATAACTGTACATATACATAGCCTCTACTCATGTAATAATTTTGATATCGTTTTGACTCTTTGTTAGATCTGATCTTGATTTTTTAAATTGTGAGCATGTTTTCTAGTAATCTTCTGTCAACAAGATTAAATTGGTTTATGATGATTTTGATTTTCTAGAATCAATCATTGTTAACAGGACCATTTCATCTTCTGCATTTGTTTTTCAAGCTCCTCCCAGTGCTGGTGTGGTGAAAAACTTTAAAAATGGAATTGTTATAAATATCCTTGGTATGGCTGCTATTGTGCTTGGCATGGAAACTACTGTCGGACTATTAGTGGCAAAGGATCTCACTTCTTTATGTTATCTTTTTATCATTAAGCTAGCAATACATTAGGATGTTTAACTGAGAGAATAAGAAGCACATCAATCAAACACAAGAGACAATGAATACAGTGTTTATCCTCGGGGAAACCATAAATGGTGAAAACCCCACAACTTCCTCAGATATAGAATCAGCACCAAAAGTAGAAACCAAAACTGTAAGTGATCTTCCGATAGAAGTAACCTTCTTTCCATCTAGCCCTAGTGTCTTTTCCTTCCTCAACTATGTGCTACACTTGAGTGTGTATGAGATGTGTGATAAATAGAGAGGCCAAATCTCTATTTATACTAATTCCTGACTTGACTAAATGCTCCTAGGGATGACCTCACTAGGAGATTCTAATAGCCCTAGTGCCTTAGAATTTTGGGGACTTTAACCTTTAACCAATAGGAGGGTTGCCCACAATGACTTGACATGACTTGTTTACATTATAGATATTCCCGATAGGAACATTGGGGCATGATATGACTCAATTACATCCCAGAATAAACATCGGGTTACAATATATAAGAAATACAAGTGAAATAAATTATAAAGTTACATATACATCAACACTCCCTCTTAACTAGGAAGGTATTCTTTCGACACAATTTTCAGCGCAAGTATTCTTCTCGGTATCTTCTAGATCGTCATTGAGTCCTTGTCATATTCAAGTAATTTTCACCATCGGATCTAGATCATCACTCGATCTGGATTATCACTGGACATCATCATTGGATTTGGATCATTACTTGATCTGGATCATCATTGGACCTCATCACTGGATCTGGATCATCACTCAATCTGGATCATCACTACTAGATCATCATCACTGGATCTCGATCATCATCACTTGATCTAGATCATCACTGGGTCATCATCATGGGTGCTATCTCTTAATTCATCTCATCATAGGAATCTCTACAGAGCCAACCCTTTTTCATGCTAGATGTACATCTACAGAGCCAGTCTTTTTTCATATTAGATGTATCATCTACATAGAGCCAGTCCTTTTTCATACTGGATGAGTCTTCATAGAGCTAGTCCTTTTTAATACTAGATATGGCAGCTACACAGAGCCAGTCCTTTTTCATACTCGATGAGTCTTCACTGAGCTAGTCCTTTTTCATACTAGATGTGCAGCTACACAGAGCTAGTCCTTTTTCATACTACATGTGTCTTCATAGAGCCAGTTCTTTTTCATACTGGATGTGGCAGCTACCTAGAGCTAGTCCTTTTTCATACTGGATGTGGCAGCTACATAGAGCTAGACCTTTTTCATACTAGATGTGTCTTCACAGAGCTAGTGCTTTTTCATACTGGATGTGGAAGCTACACAGAGCTAGTCCTTTTTCATACTAGATGTGTCTTCATAGAGTGAGCCCTTTTTCATACTGGATGTGGCAGCTACACAGAGCTAGTCCTTTTTCATACTAGATGTGTCTTCATAGAGCCAACCATTTTTCATGCTAGATGTGGCATCCACATACACCTAACAATGGAAGGAACCAATCCCCTCACCACGTCACAGCTCTGACATCCAACCATGGAAGGAACCAATCCTCTCAACATGTCGTAAGGGCACAACACTTAGATCTAACCATGGAAGGAACCAATCCTCTCACCATGTCAGAAAGGCACAACATGGACACATCACTTCCTCTTAGGAGGAATCTCGATCTGGAAAACACCAAGCTTCTCCCTGAAGTACTCAAACTTTACCCTAGCTAATGGCTTCATCAACACATTAGCTATTTGTTCATTTGTTGCAACATACTAAAGCTTCACGGGTCCTCTCTACACCATATCCCTGATATAGTGATCCTTGATCTCGATATGCTTCGACTTGTCATGGAATACTGGATTCTATGACAACTTTACACAACTCTAGTTGTCATAGTATATACAAGTAGCATCTAACTGGAGATCAAATAAATTAGATAGTAGCTTCCTCTGCCATGCTGCCTCACAACTAGTTAAACAACCTGCGACATATTCTGCTTCAGCTGTACTCAGTGCCACACACAATTGCTTCTTGCTAAACCAAGAGATCACACCTAATCCCATACTGAAGCAACACCCAGAAGTGCTCTTCCTATCGATGGCACTACCTTCCCAATCTAAATCAATATAACCCTCTAGGTTAATCCTTTCATCAGTATTATACTTGAGCCCATAATCAACTGTACCCTTTAGGTACCTTAGAATGTGCTTTGCAGCAATCAAGTGAACATGTCTTGAATCTGTCAAATATTGGCTCAAGGTGTTCACAGCAAAGAAAATATACAGTCTTGTATTCATCAGGTACATCAGGGACCCAATCATCTGACAATACATTATGGCATCAATCGACTTTGATGAAGCATCACTCAATAGCTTTAGATTTGATTCCATAGGTGTGGTTAATTCCTTTCAGTCAATCATCCCAAATCTCTTCAGGATCTCTAGTACATACTTCCCTTGTCTAAGGAATATTCCATCTGTATTCTACCACACCTCCATACCTAGAAAATAATGCATCATACCAAAGTCCTTCATTTCAAACTTGGCAGGAAGCTTTCTCTTAATATCAGCAATCAACCCATCCATACCTATCACAAATAGATCATCTACATATAGTAGAAGCATCATAGGGTTGCCATCTTCAACCTTGTAGTAAATTTTGGAATCTGCTTTACTCTTGGTAAAGCCCAAATTGGATAAAAAGCTATCAATTCTTCCATACCATGTCCTAGGTGTCTGTTTCAAACTGTACAGGGATTTCTTCAATCTACACACATGATACTCCCTGTCATGTGTCTCAAAATTGAGTGGCTGCTCCACATACACTTCCTCCTCCACTACACCATTCAAGGAAGCAATCTTGACATCCATTTGGTGTATCTTCCATTTCATCATTGCAGCCAGAGCAAGTACCGATCTGATGGAAGTGTATCTAGCTACAGGTGCAAAGGTTTCTTCATAGTCTATTCATTCTTTCTAGGAGAAACCATGAGCAACAAATCTTGCTTTATATTTCTCTATGCTACTGTCTGCATCATGCTTAATCTTGTAGATCCACTTGGAAGTTAGAGTTGAATTCCATTTCGGTCTTGGGACAACATCCCAAACATCATTCTTCATGATTGATTGATACTCTTTGATCATCGCATCCTTCCATTCTTTTCATTCTGCCACTTCTTCATAATTGGAAGGTTCTTTATCAATGAAGTCACATTGTAATGCTACATAACCGGAACAAGATCTGGTCCTCTTTCCTTCTCTGTGATTCTCTTATGGAACCCCATATCTTTCCACACCTTGGATAATCTCTCATACCCAAGCAAGTTTCTTCTTGTGAGTATTCTTTTACTCTGGTGGATCTACAGGTATTTGTGGTTCTTCAAATTCTTGATCTTCTTCTTGATTTTCTTCATTCATGATTGTACCATGAATTCTGGGATCTTTTGCTTCTTTAGGTTCTTCAACAGGTTTCTTTCTAGATTTGATGTAGGTTGAATCTTCATCAAATGTTACATCCTTGCTGATGTCAATCTTCTTGAACCCTAGGAAGTATATTCTGTAACCCTTCGATCTTTCAGAGTATCCCACAAATATACCATTCTTTCTTAAAGGATCTAATTTTGTCCTATTCTCTTTTGGAATGTGTATGTACACTGGAAAGCTGAATATTCTGAGATGGCTGACTTTTGGTTTCTTTTCAAAGAAGACTTCTTCAGGAGTCTTGTTCTCAAGTACTCTGTGTGGAGTACGGTTCTGTACATACACCGTTGTTCTAGATACTTATGCCCAAATATGCATGGGAATATCTTGATCGTGAAGCATACCTCTTGTAGCTTCCATGATAGTTCTATTCTTCCTTTCTGCAATCCCATTATGTTGTGGATTATAAGGGGTGGACAATGCCCTCTTAATCCCTGAGTCTTTACATAGTTCTTTGAACCTCATTCGAAGTGAATTCTCCACCATTATCTGATTGAAAAGTATTGATATTCTTTTCAGAGTGGGTCTTGATCAAGGCTTTGAATTCCTTGAACTCACTGAATACTTCATCTTTGTTCTTCATGAAGTAAATCCACATCTTCCTAGAAAATTCATCAATAAAAGAAACATAGTATGCATACCCGCTTAGAGAACTTGATGACTTTGGTACGCATACATCAGAGTGGATGATTTCCAATATTCCTTTTCCCTTTCTCTCACTACTTGGAAATGTCTTCTTTGTATTCTTTCCTTTCGCGCATCCTTTGCAGAATTGTTGTGCCCCTACTCAACAGCCTTAAAAAAACATTATTTCATCAAACAAAATTGTATTTTGTTTTGATGAAATGTTTGAATTTCATATAGCAAATCTAAAAATTGACAGCTACTAAAATGGTGACATTCCAGAAGCTACTGAAACAATGAAATTAAATGTTTTTTTTAAAGAAAACCTTTGCAAACTATGGATTAGTTGACAAAATCACTACTTTGAAATTATTATTTTGAGTGGACTTGCAGTGAAAATCAAGGGATAAGTGTTAATAATTTGTCATAACCTAATCTTGAAATCTCATCCAAATATTTATCATTTGATTTTATTATGTGATTTTGTTATTGTAAATATTGATAAGGTTTTGAAATTGGAGGGTTGATTATTGTATTTTTGGCACCTTATCAAAGTTCATTCAAATTATATTCCTAAGGCTTTTCGTTCAATCTACGAATTATGCATAACAAAACCTTGTTATTTGATCTTGATCTTTATGATGGGCTTCATATGTCATCTTTATTATTGCATGTAAAGGTCAAGGTTATTACTATGGGTTATGGGATTTGTATTTCATATTTTAAAAAAGAAAACAACCATATAATGAAGAAGTTACATGTTTGTTACCAAAGGGAAATCATGATTAATTCAATGTCAAAAAACGGAATGGCGATTGGGGCTTGGATCATTTCAACCTAAATCTGTCATGACATGAAATTGCAATGTCAAAGTGCTTCATTCCAAGTTCAAAGTAGATCATTCCATTTGTCACAAAGATGAATATCATCAAAACTTTGATGTGAAATAACCGAAAGGAATAACACCACTTTGATTTATGGAGTTCAACGCCACTTGTGGATTGAAATTATGTTCTCACATTTAGTTATGTTTGGTTAAAAAATTTATATGCATTTTGAAAACGCCAACGCAGCTGGAGTCATGCCAACGCATTGAGATTATTTCCACTATATTGCCAGCATTGAAGAAATAACGAAACCAAATATTTTCATACTTTCTATCTATCAAAGAATGACTTATTGGAATAGATCTTATGCAAATTATGCTCTCAGCAAACGAGGAATATGTTCCAGTTTTTTAAAACTCTTGCATGAAGGAGGATACTGTGGTCAAAACATAGAGAATCACGATCAAATTATTCTGTGATTTCACCATTTGTTGCCAGCAATTACACTGAGCCCAATTTGGTACCCTTATCGCTCTCTCTAAGGAAGGATTGACTTCGATTACGGAGAGATTTACCATATAGTGAGGATCATAAATACCAGTAAAATAAACTGTCAACATGTTTATCGATCAAGCTGGAAAGATCATTGGTTAGCTAAGCTGTTTATTTTCTCATGAGTAAATTCTGTCCATGTTGATGTATATGTAACTTCAGAATGTATTCTTCTATATATCTTATGTATTGTAACCTGATGTTTATTCCGGGATGTTTCTATTATGTATTTGAGTCATGTGATCATGCCCTGATGTTCCGATCGGGAAGATTAATAATGTAAACAAGTCATGTCAAGTCATTAGGTAAGTCCCCACAGTTTTGGGGCACTTGATTTATTATACACTAATTAAGGTGTAGGCTTGGGTAAGTAATTGTAAGTTGAGCCTACGTTATTAAGTGCACTTCAAGTGAACGGAAGAATATAAATAGAGAGTGAGACACTCTATTTATTACATACATCATTCACTCTCTCAAGTGTGGCGCACTAGTGAAGAAGGAAATTTTGGGACTAGACAGAAGACAGAAGACTACTGCTGTTTTGGGAGATCTCTTACTGTTTTGGTATTGATTTTATCTTAGAGGAAGTTGCGAGGTTTTCTCCTTTATGGTTTCCTTGAGGAAAACTCTTTGTGTCTCTTGTCTCTTGTGATGTGCTTATGTTTTATTGTTGTGCTTGTTATTCTCCCAGTAAAAAGATCCAAAGATCTTAATGCTAGCTTAATGTGATGAAAAACTAACATGGTATCAAAGCTAACCTGAGAAGAAGACATTGTGCAGCTACAGTAACTAGGGCTTCCTATTTTTTGGATCTTCCTCCACATATTTTCAGCAAAATTATGCTAGGATGACTCTCCATTGAAGGGTGCATCTTTTTATCGATGCGGAATTCAATTTCAAGCATTTTCAGTTTCGATGTGGAAATTAGGGCTTTCTATAGAAGAGGAATTTTTTAGTGAGACCAGCATAGGATTTTTCTCCTCATCAAAACTGAATTTTAGAGACCTGGATCAATAAATTTGGTTGGGTGAAACTCCGGGAAAGTCAAACCCTAGTTTGACCTTGAGCTAGGAGAAACACTAAATACTAAAACTGCTAATTTTTGGTACAGTATCTATATTCTGAGATTGGAGAAGTCTCAAAAGCTAAAAATTTCAGGGGCCAAATATAAGATCCTTTTGAACACTTTTTCCAAAAATAAGCCTCATGTTCGCTATATTCTGGGAGATATGATCTCTCAAAGTTAGGGTTCCAGCCTCTTCCAGAATTCATCCCTAAACAGGACATCTGGGGATATCTGCAATCTCTTGGGCTATATAGGTCCAAATGGAATTCCTAAAGATTTTATAGAAAGGGCACAGACTTTAATTTTGGTGGTCCAAATATCAGACTCAGAAGATGAACCAGTGACACGTGGCATGCCGTACAACTTCTCTATTCTGAACAGTCCTGTAACAGGTCACCTTGGGAAAATGATCATAAATCCCAAATGGTGAGACCAATTCTGATGAAAACTATGGTGTTAGATTAGGGACATGCGAGGGTACCTCAGTGAGAAATTTCAGAGATATAGGATTCATAATTTTGGAGATATCACAGAAACAGTAACAGGAATTTCTGCAGAAGAAATCAGAAAATTAGGGCTTCTTGTTCCGGGAGCTTCCCTCCACTATTTTCAGAAAAGGAGTACATTGGAGAGTTGAATTTGAATGGATCTATCTTTTTGTCCAATTAGATCTGAAAGATTCCAAGTTTTGAAAATTAGGGTTTCTGCGACAAACCCTAGATCAGCGAACTCCAGGACAAGGACGGACACCTCAAATCGGTAAGATCTAATCCTTTGCTATTTCCAATTGAGGTTCTCATTTCAATATGATATATCACATCAGCTTGGTGACAAGCTTGGGGAATTTGAAAACTTCCAAGAATATAAGTATTTGGTCTCTTTGAAGAAAATGGATTGGACACCTACATGAGTATAGAGGTTCTAGTTTCAGAGGGAGACGAGGTTAGAAGCCTTTCACAAGAAGGACTTGGTCAAGGCCAAAGAAGACATCATGCTCATGCTGTAGAGGATGATGAACCATACAGAAAGAGATCCAGATATGAAAGTGAAGATTATTCAAGTGAGGATGAATATGTTCTGATATCAGCTCTCACATAAGTAGTGATTGCCTTATAGTTAGTGGGGCTTCCAAACATATGACGGGATTCAAGGAATCCTTTGTAAGACTATCAGAACATGAATCGCCTCACAAGGTGAAACTAGGAGATGACTACTAATATCCAATAAAAGGTAGTGGGGAATCTTCATACAAGCTAGAATTTGGTAAGTCTCTAAAAATGAAAGAAGTATTGTTTGTTCCAGGAATCAAGAAGAACCTTCTCTCCATTTCAGCATTGATGCAAAAGGAATGCAGGTTGCATTCATAGATGGTCAAGTCATCATATGGCCAAAAAGGAAAGACTATCGATGATGCGATAGTGATTGAAGAACAAGAAGGAGGCTTGTACAAATTGAAGGGCCATCCAGAACAAGCCTTGATCCATGACATAGTAGAGCCAAATGAGCTTTGGCATAGAAGGCTTGAACATGTGCATTCTAGAGCACTACCTATTGCAAGAAAAGCTGTTGAAGGTCTTCCAGAATTTCAAGCTATTTAGGGAAGAACAAAAATCAGAATATGACCTAAAGAAACCAGTTAAAGAATGTGAAGATCCAGAATGAAGAGACCATGCAGTCATAAAAGTATCAAGAACAACTTGAAGTGGTAAACGAAGAAGTGAAGAATGCAGAAGTGGTGATGGCCATTTTGAATGACCTCCCAGGATCGTAAGATTCATTGATTCAAGAAATGTGTGCCAGAAGAAAGTGATTGCTTTCAATAGACTCTGGGAAGAGAACTCAAGGTGGGAGAAACTGAAGATCAAGCTCTTACCATCCAAAGAAGATCCCTCAAGCGATGAGGAATATGAAGACCTGAACTCTTGAAGCACCTCTTATCCTCTTTAGCATTTGGATAAGAAACGATGCTATCATGAATGAAGAAGATGATGAAGCTGAAGGATCAAGAAGCAGTGTACCCACGAAACAAATAAAGATAAGTATTCAATTGTCATTTCATTATTTTGTTGTACATTTGTTATATTCAGTTGATGTATTAAGCATGATAGGATGTTTGCATTAACGACAGTATACTACTAATATGCATGTGATGGGTAAGTAGCTCATGGTGCTATACAACTCTCTATTGCTACTTATCTAGAATGAAACCTCTTTGCTGACATATTATATTAGTGCACAATCTCAATGTTGTCCTGGTAGAGGTGGAAGGCATCTAGAAAGTTTCAGTGAGATATGGATGAATGTTGTATTGGCTAAAGTAGTTGCATGATCATATATTTATGCATAAGTATTTGCTAGTATAAATATTCCTTATGAAATGTTTCTAACCATACAATTGCATTTGAATTCTAGGAAAGACCGCATACATAATCGCCTACATGCAAAGAAGAATGAAGACTTGTTCTGAAGAGCAAGTGACAACAGTTCAAAAACAAAGATTAATATGACGAGTGCAGTGACATCATTGATGTAGAACCTTCCAACCACCAAGAAGAAAGGGAAGACCAGTTCAAGAAGAATGATGTCAGGGCGCAGTATCGAGACCTAAAGAGAAGTTCATAGTTCCATCATGAAGTAGATGGAAACATCGTGGGATATAAAGAAAGATTCGTAGCATGAGGCTTCTCACAAAAAGAAGGCCTAGACTATGAAGAGACATTTGCAGCCAGTAAGAGTTTAAACACATACATGATGAGCCTGATGAAGATCTTAACCTTTGCTACAAGGTTGAAGATGTAAGTCTATACACTAGATGGTCACATAGAATATTAGTAGCATAGGAAGCTACTTGTCACTCTAGTACAGAATGTTTTCAATGCATAGAGCACAGAAGACAGAGGGAGTATGATGCTCCGCTTTAGAGGGAGTGACTACAGAATATATTGAGGTTCGACATGGTATGACAGGATGGGAAGATTATTGATGACTCTAGGCTTTACTGAGAGTAAATCAGATTCCAACCTTTGCTTCAAGGTTGAAGATAGAAGACCAGTGATACTCCTGTTATGTGTCGATGCACTATTGTTCTAGGTATGGAGGTGTGGCAGAATACAGATGGAATCTTCCTTGGAAAAGGGAAGTATGTAGTAGAGATCCTGAAAAGGTTCGGGATGATGGACTACAAGGCTATGGCTACACCTATGGCATCGAACCTGAAGCTATTGAGTGATGCTTTGTCAGAGTCGGTTGATGCTACGATGTATCGTCAGATGATTGGGTCATTGATGTACCTGACAAACACAAGACCAAATATTTGCTTTGCTGTGAACACCTTGAGCCAGTACCTGACAGATCTGAGAAGTGTTCACTTGACTGTTGCAAAGCATATTCTGAGGTACCTAAAGGGTACAATTGATTATGGGCTCAAGTATGATGCGAATCAGAAGATTAACCTGGAGGGTTATGTTGATTCAAATTGGGCAGGCAGTGCCATCGATAGGAAGAGTACTTCTGGATTCTGCTTCAGTATAGGATCAGGTGTGATCTCTTGGTTTAGCAGGAAGCAATCCTGTGTGGCACTGAGTACAGCTGAAGTAGAGTATGTCACAGCTTGTTCAGCTAGTTGTGAGGCAGTATGGCTGCGAAAGCTACTGTCTGATATATTTGATCTCCAGTTGGATGCTACTTGTATACATTATGACAACCAGAGTTGCGTGAAGTTGTCAGAGAATCCAGTGTTCCATGACAAGTTGAAGCATATCGAGATCAAGTATCACTATATCAGGGATATGGTACAGAGAAGAGCAGTGAAGCTCTTGTATGTTGCGATGAAGGAATAGATAGTTGATGTATTGACGAAGCCATTGGCTAGGTTGAAGTTCAAGTACTTCAGAGAGAGACTTGGTGTTCTCTAGATCGAGACTTCCTCCCAAAGAAAGTGATGAGACCCATAGCCATTCTGACATGGTGAGAGGATTGGTTCCTTCCATGGTCAAATGTAAGGGTTGAGCCATTCTGTCATGGTGAGAGGATTGGTTCCTTCCATGTCAGATATGAGTGATAAGATCCATAGCCATTCTGACAAGTAGGTCAGATATAAGGGCTGAGCCATTCTATCATGGTGATAGGGTTGCTCCCTTCCATGATAGATATGAGTGCTGGCCATTCTGTCGACTAGGACAAATGTAAGGGCAATTGCCATTCTAGGAATGGAGGCACCTGGTCAGTTACCAGGATCAGTCAGTGTAGGACTGAGTAGCCATTCTAATTTGATAGAGGGATGTGTTCCCACTTGATCAGATGTAAGGGATAAACCATTCTATTCATAGCTAAAGGATTAAGTTCTTTCCATGTCAGATGTGAGTGTTGGCCATTTCGACAAGTAGGTCGGATGTAAGGGCAATTTCCATTCTCTAGGAGAATGGAGGCGCTTGGTCAGTTACAAGGTAGCTCAGTCGAGGAGGACTGGGGGCCATTATGATATGATTGCTGGGATGTGTTCCCTCATGATCAGATATGAGTGCATGCCCTTCCATCATTGTGAGCAGGATGTGTTCCCACTTGGATGGATGTAAGTGCTAAGCCATTTCACAGATGATAGTAGGTGTGTCCTATCATACTAGTGACTGTAAGTGTTGTGCCATTTCACAGATGATAGTAGGTGTGTCCTATCATGCTAGTGACTGTAAGTATAGTGCCTTTTCATAGATGGTAGTAGGTATGTCCTACCATGCTGGTGATTGTAAGTGCAGAGCCCTTTCACAGATGGTAGTAGGTGTGTCCTACCATGCTGGTGATTATAAGTGCTGAGCCTTTCCACAGATGGTAGTAGGTGTGTCCTACCATGCTGGTGGATGTGAGCGTTGTGCCTTTCCACAGATGATAGTAGGTGTGTCCTATCATGCTGGTGGTTGTAAGTGCTAAGCCATTTCACAGATGATAGTAGGTGTGTCCTATAATGCTGGTGAATGTGAGTGTTGGGCCTTTCTGATGGGATTTTAGTTTACTACATGATCAGATGTGAGTGCTGGCCGTGCCTTTCTGATGAGCAGGTTAGATGTAAGTGCTGGGCAAAGACCTACATGAGGGTAGGCCTTCAACCAGCATGCAAAAGGGCTGGCTCTGTAGAACTTCCTATGACGAGAAGAATCATGAGATAGCACCAGTGTTGATCCAGATCGAGTGATGATCTAGATCCAGTAATGATGATCCAGAAGTGATGATCCAGATCGAGAGATGATCCAGATCTAGATCCAGATCGAGTGATGATCCAGATCCAGTCCAGTGATGTTGATCCAAATCGAGAGATGATCCAAATCCAGTGATGATGTTCGATGATGATCCAGATCCAGTGATGATGATCCAGATCTACAGATGATCCAGATCTGAAGATGACTTGAAGACGAGATGATCCAACTGATACAGAGAAGAAGACTAGTGCTGAAAATTTTGTCGAAAGAATACCTTCCTAGTTAAGAGGGAGTGTTGATGTATATGTAACTTAGGAATGTATTCTTCTATATATCTTATGTATTGTAACCTGATGTTTATTTTGGGATGTTTCTATTATGTATTTGAGTCATGTGATCATGCCCCGATGTTCTGATTGGGAAGATTAATAATGTAAACAAGTCATGTCAAGTCATTAGGTAAGTCCCAACAGTTTTGGGGCACTTGAGTTATTATACACTAATTAAGGTGTAGGCTCGGGTAAGTAATTGTAATTTGATCCTACGTGATTAAGTGCACTTCAAGTGAATGGAAGAATATAAATAGAGAGTGAGACTCTCTATTTATTACATACATCATTCACTCTCTCAAGTGTGGTGCACTAGTGAAGAAGGAAATTTTAGGACTAGACAGAAGATAGAAGACTACTGCTGTTTTGGGAGATCTCTTACTATTTTGGTGTTGATTCTATCTTAGAGGAAGTTGCAGGGTTTTCTCCTTTATGGTTTCCTTGAGGAAAACTCTTTGTGTCTCTTGTCTCTTGTGACGTGCTTATGTTTTATTGCTGTTCTTTTTATTCTCTCAGTAAAAATATCCTAAGATATTAATGCTAGCTTAATGTGATGAAAAACTAACAGTCCACACTTCTTTCTTTTAATAGATTTTTTTTTCCATGTGCAGACACTGAGGAGAGACCAGAATCATGGAAAGCATTATAGCCAGTTCATTGAAGAAGAATCACGATGAAGGAAGAAGAGGATTTGCAGGGATTGACCCAACATTTCAGGAAATAATTAATGGTCCATCGCCCATAAAAGAACCAGAATTTTCAGCCAGTTACAAAAACGTGTAGCTAAACGAGAAGGCATTTTTCTAGGTTCACTGCTCATAAATGGAGATAGATCTCAAAAATCCAGCACATGGGTTTTTCTCAGAATGGGGCCATTTATTTTCATCTAAGTAGATTTCCCCATAAAGTGATGGATTCTAAGATATTTTTGGGATCCTCTAAACACGATTTTTGAAGTTGCGGCCGGCAAAGAAACGGGTCTTTCCAGAAATTCGCCAGCAAAGCTAAATTTGGATTTCATTTCTTCTAAGCTTTGTTTATTTAAGCAAACTGGAATTTGATTGCATAGGTGGGGGGCGCTCGACCGAAGTGAGGTTGTGCTAGACAAAGCTTGGAATTTTATTTTCTGTTTTGTAAACGCAGCTACCAGAGGAGGAAGAGGGCTCACAGATCGGTGGATATTTGTCTTTCACAGTTCAAAGAGTAGACTAGGGGTTGCATTGAACAGGCCAGCCAGATTTTTCTTGATGTTCTCATTGAGATGCTTCCAGTGAGGATTCTTTCGGGGTCGATAGTTGGGGAAACAAAAGGACAAGACTACTATTTGATTTTCCTGTCACTTGAGGCAGTTTCCTGTCAGTAGTCACAGTATTTTAAACTGGTGATACTTAACATATGTTTACAGTTTTTATACTTCACATATGGTTTATGGTATCTCTTGGTCTTGTCATCCTTTTTATATATTATCAATGTTTGTCATAATCTCTTTAAAGAATTGTGCAAATATATTATGTATGATTATCGACTTTTGTTGATTTCGATTTACCGATGGATATCATGTTGTGAATTTGATGATTGACATCATAACATAGGTGATATTTGTTTCTATTGTATGATCTTGTTAATTTCTAAATTTATTTTGAATATTTTCAAGGTTTTTTTATACAGTAGTCTCATTGACAGACTCAATTTTAGGATAGGACTTAGATTAGGTTAATATAATTTCTTTCCTTTGTTAATTATATTATTAAAAACTCTTTGAATCAGATCTTAATGTTCATATTACATTCAGATTACTTTTTATCTGGTGATCAATGTACATGTGTATATAATGTATTTTTGTAAATCATTTAACATGTTAATATTTGGTTAACTTTTGATTATTATATTATAAGTTAAATTGATTGAGTAGATTTAGTTCATAGATTAATTTAGTAATATTACAAATTCATTAGTAATCAGATTTACTAGTTTAATTTGTACATTCGTAGGTATTTTGTAGATTTAATTAACCAGAACAGTAGTTTTAGTTTTATTTATAGACTTTTAGGCTAACATAGCCTTTAAACCTGTCGGGAACAAACATCTTAAATAGCTTGGAGCCTACTTTAAGGATCTTGGTCTGGGTTTTTTTCCCCCTTTACATGCATAGTCACATATGCCCGTCAACAAGACTCCATCATGTTTTGCTTGAATTTCTGGAAGACCTTCAACAGCTTTGCTTTTAAGTGGCAGTGCTCTATAATGCACATGTGCAAGCCTTGTATGCCAAAGTTCATTTGGTTCTACTGAGTCATGAACCAAATCTTGTTCTAGTTGGCCCTTCAGCTTGTATAGACCTCCTTCTTATTCCCCAATCACTATTGCATCGTAAAAAGTCTTTCCCTTTGGCCACATAAGAACTTGGCCATCTACAAAAGAAACCCTCATTCTTTTTGCATCCAATGCTGATATGGAGAGGAGGTTCTTCTTTAGTATTGGAACAAATAATACATTCTTCATCTTCATAGACTTTCTAGAGTCTAGTATTTAGGAGGATTCACCACTACCTTTTATTGGATATTGGTAGTCATCCCCAAGTTTCACCTTGTGAGGTGCCTCATGTTTAGATAGCTTTAGAAATGATCCCTTCATGTGCTTGGAATCACCACTATCTATGAGCCAATCATTGCTTCCATGTGAAATAGTTCCCGTAAGAGCAGACATCAGCACATATTCTCCATCACTTGAAGAATCACTTTCTTGTCTGACTCTCTTTGAGGAAGGTTCATCATCCTCTGCACCATTAGCATGATGTCTTCTCTTATTTTCCTTCTTCTTCTTTAAGTTCCCTTTATTAGGGAATAATATAGATATGTGACCTTTCTCATCACATGTGTAACATCTAATGGTAGATAGATCTTTTCTAGGGTGTGAGATCTTACCTTTGGAGTGATGATGGTTCCTCCTTGTTTTCTTGGAGTGAACTGTGAGAGCTTTATATTCAATTTCCATATTCTCTTCTCGAGCTCCTATCTGAGATTATTCTTGAGATAATTCTTCCCATAGTCTGTTGAACTTGACTAAATTC
The DNA here is from genome assembly GCA_001517045.1 of Pseudotsuga menziesii. Lineage (NCBI taxonomy): Eukaryota > Viridiplantae > Streptophyta > Pinopsida > Pinales > Pinaceae > Pseudotsuga > Pseudotsuga menziesii. Next base: position 30,316 of record LPNX010597874.1, read on the forward strand.
TTTCTAGCACAGATCCCTTGAATTAAAGAGTCCCATGATCTAGGGAGACCATTCAAGGTGGTCATCACAATATCTGCATTTTCCACTTCTTCATCTACTACTTCTAGCTATTCCTTGATCTAAGATATCCTTGTAAAGTAATACTGAATAGTCTCAGCATTCTGGATCTTTACATTCTTCAATTGGTTTCTTAGAGTCATCTTCGTGTTTATGTTCTTCCCTTCAAACAATTTGGTTAGGGCATCAAACATAGCTTTAGGTGTCTGTAGGGAGGACACCTGTGGTATGAGGTGATCATTGATTGAATCAACAATAATCCTCTTTGCCATAACCAAATTATTATTATGTAAGGCCTTAGCCTCATCTCCCTCTAGAACTGGAACCTCCTCATTGATATAGGAGTCCAACTCATTTTCTTCCAGGACCAGGGAGATCCTATACTTATAGGCTCGAAAGTTATCATCTCCCTCAATATTTTCATCAAGCTTGGTATGACGAGACATATTAATTGAGAACCTCAAATGGAAATACAAAATATTTCAATCTTACAAGGTTAGGATGTCATATATGGATTTGGAGCTAAAATCCTGCAGTGTTGGTTCAGTAGCAAATTAGGGTTTTGCTTTTTCAGAGTTTTGTCCAACCAAAGGCTTTGAATTTGATCCCTAACTTTGATTTTGGCGAGGAGACCAATATAGTCCTAGGCTCACTGAAAAATTCCTCTTCTATGAGAAGCCCTAATTTTTGGCAGTAGTGTCAGGTCCAAAACTAAAATACCTCAGAATATGATTCTGCTTCGATAGAAATATGCGCCCTAAGGAGGAGATTTAATCCGACCTTATTTCATTGAAAATATGTGGAGGAAGATCCACTAAGTAGGAATACCTAGTTCTCATAGGTGCACAGTTTCTTCTTCTCAGGTTAGCTCTCATACCATGTTAGACTTTTATCATTAAGCTAGCAATGCATTAGGATATTTAACTGAGAGAATAACAAGCACAACAATCAAACAGAAGAGATAATGAACACAGTTTTTATCCTTGGGGAAACCATAAATGGCGAAAACCTCACAACTTCTTCATAGATAGAATCGACACCAAAACTAGAACCCAAAATAGTAAGTGATCTCCCGACAGCAGTAACCTTCTTTCTATCTAGCCTTAGTGTCTTCTGCTTCCTTAACTATGCGCTACACTTGAGTGTGTATGAGATGTGTGAGAAATAGAGAGGCCAACTCTCTATTTATACTAATTCTTGACTTGAGTAAATTTCTACTAGGGCTGACCTCACTAGGAGAGTCTAATAACACCAGTGCCCTGGAACTACAGGGACTTTAACCTTTAACCAATAGGAGGGTTACCCACAATGACTTGCATGACTTTTTTACATTATAGATCTTCCCAATAGGAACATCGAGGCATGAAATGACTCAACTACATCCCGAAATAAACATCGGGTTAAAATATATAAGAAATACAAGTGAAATACATTCCGAAGTTACATATACATCAACACTTTATCTAATCCATACTACCAAGGATTGTCCCCAGCCTATAGCCTAGTCTTGGCTCTTAATGTTTTCTTGGTTCAAGTATGTGCTCTTTATTTCATGCCACTCTGCTTTAAGTGTAGGTGTTTTTTTGTCACTCAATTTAGTTCCTCACTCTTTAATTATTCTTGTGTTGAGTCTTGGCAGTCGTAACTCTCAAATTTCTATATATATTTTGAAAAAATACATGAATCCCTTATCAGCTATGAATCATTCCTATTACAACCGGAAATCACTTTGAGCCTTGAAAGGAAGAAATATAATTGACTAATGTTGTACAATGGTACATGACTTGCTGCAATTTAAAATCAAGGGTTGAACTGAAAGAATCCAATGGTAGAATACATGGTTGAATGGCAAAATACATTTTCTAGAAACCTCAACTTTAGGTTCACTTCGTACAATCTTGAAAAACAAGAGAATACATGGTTGAATGGGAAAGGAGAATAGAATACCTACATTGAATAGTATCACTTCTGGGAATTGGGGAACCTGTACCCACCATATCCATGTTCTTGGGAGATTTGAAGTGGGTACAAAATAATCCTTTTTTGTAAGGTGAGGCTTTGGGAGCTTCTTAGAAGTGTTCCCATTACTATGTGGCTTCTCCAAAGGGCATTTGTATGGATTATTGTGACGAGGAGTGATGACAAGATCCCTGCCATCCATTTACTCCAAAACATTAAGGTCAATTCCCATGCAATATTGACATTTACTTGCTATGCATTCAATATGTTTACTAGTTGTGTATTCATTTGGCATACATGGCCATTGGAACTTAAAATACATACACGAATTTCTGGAAATTGCATGTATGAGTACACTAGTGCATGAGTACTCTATTTTGGATGGAATGGATACACAAATTGCTGGAATGGAAACTATGTAATGCATACATAGTTTTCTGTAATGGATAATGGCATAATTCCCTTATTGGAATGCCAGAATCCATCTCTTCTTTATCATTAAGAATCCATGCCCTATTACCAGTGGAAATTCATATGGGCTCTATGGCCGATTGGAATGGATATATGCCTATGGAAGGTTGAAATGCACGCAATCCCCATTGTGCATATGGTCTATTTCCCTTTTCATTTTCATTCATTCTATGTTTTACAACAAAAACTAGCACCCAAAATATGTAAAGTCCCAAGCATCAAGCAGTTAGTTTTGTGCAACTCGGGAAGGCTACCCACTGTCACTTTACACCTTAGTAGCTCTTTCTCTCACATTTGGTTGTCTCTTTCTCAACACAAAGGGCTTATCCCTAAGTAGAATTTATAAGGTCATGGATTGGAGTTTCTAGGTGTTGTTTGAATATAGTCTTAACAAAACAAGTGATTCTTGCAATAGTGAAAAGATGAGTGGATAAAGAAAAATAAGATGATGTGAATCCTAGGACCAGTGCCTACCAAATTGTGGGATAAATGGAGTAAAAGAAGCATGTATCTAAAAGGGTGAATTCTTGGATATGTAAGACAAAAGAGGCGTGTTATATATACCAAAAATCAACCTTATCTTTGCTGAAGATTATTGCAGAAAATCAACCTTAGTGAACTAGATGTGCTACTCTAAAACATGGTTATGAAGGTGTTATCATTTAATTTCTAGCAACAACTTAGTTTGATGAATGCAATATTAGGATAATGGAAAAAATATATGAGGGATTATGTCCTCACATTATATTATCCAAATGGCCGACTCTCCATTAAAAGGCCTTCATAACAAGTTACAATGATTTCCTACAATAATCAACAACAATGTGAAAGTAATGCAAACATAAATGATAAAAGCCTCACATACATTAGATCAAAGTATTTTCAAATACAATATGGAAATCCCAGAATCTTCTTATTTAGATGATAGCCAGGCTGATGATTATGAATGTCCTCCACATACATATGATAGTCATTATTTTGACATAGATATCTCATTGCCTTTCTCCCCGAAGGGAACCCCACTCCAATCTCAATCTCAGAGGATGGTGATACTAAAGATGAATTTGATTTGGATTTGTCTATTTGTAGCCCAGATATCCCATATACAAATCAATACTTTGATGAATTTGATTTGGAAAATTAACATTAATATTCAGATCTGGACTGTTGGGTTTATACAGTGAAATCTAGATATGTGCATTTAGGTGTTTGATAAGTTTCCCCAAACAAAAAGAATTTTCCATAATATATTAACATATATAATCAACATATCAATCATACGTATCCAAAATTTATTAATTCTTCTTAAATGAATGGGATTTTTATTTAAAGTCTATAGCACTTTGGCCATGAAGCATTAGTTTGTTGGTGAGGTCAGCATAAGTTTAAGCAATAGTCCATGAGGGTTCCATTTTCACTACAGTATGCCATTCTACCAAACCATATGGTATGAGTTTCTACAGGATGATACCAGGTGCAAGATTAGAGTAATTTCGATGGAATAGCTACCCCTCAAACTTGGCCGACAAGTGAAAGAAAGAGCACTCCTTACGGTGCAGTCCTTTGGGGCATGCTTCATTTAAGAAATTATAAGAGAAACACCAATAAAATTTTGATAGATATCATAATTTGATAAGACATAACCATACCTTTTGAGTATGGAATTAATATAGTCATATGTTTTATGTTGCAATGAGGCTTAATGGTTAGAATAAAGAAGTGATATTTTGTTTAGTTGAGAATTATAAACCTCTTATGCCATAATTTTCTTATAAATATGGCTCTTAGATCCATGAGATAAATAAATAAACCATGCTTGTAGCTAAGGATTACGAGTATCTAGATGTACAATCCTTGATGAAATCAAACAAAAACAATAACTTCTCACAGGATATACAAATTAGCAATGCACTCTCAAGATACGACACTGAAAGCTTGAACATTGTTGAAGGATTAAAGCATGCAATTGGTATTTTCATGTTGCATGATATTTAATGTCTCTGAAACTAATTTTGGTTTTTGTCAATACTTGCAAATTTTTCAAGGCATACCACACTCCTAAACCAACTTTTAAATGATGAACATGTGGACAAATTTTCCATAATGATATGTATTTTACCACTAACAACATATCTTCTAGTACCAATTCTTAATATTCCTCTAAACCTTTGTTATTCATTTCATACCTAGACTTTGATAGAGACATAGACTGCAACTCTCCACCTCAAAAAGATACATTATCTAAATTAGATTTCAAGTGAATCACAAATATGAGAATCATCAGTGTGTAACATAACCTTGTTGTGCTTGGAAGTGATAGGAATCAATAGAATAGAAGCAATAGTATCCTCTATAGGATCCTTAAATTCAATAACCACATCTTTTGATATTCTTTATAAAGCGGAACATATTCAGAAAAAGAAATCTCCAGGAGATTCTTTACCATAAGTTTCTTATAAGCTCAGATGTTTGTCAACGAGTGTTGACTAAATTACTACCTCTATAAAAATGTCTTCCATTTCTAGGGTTTCTTTGATGAGGCTAAGAAAGTGGATTTAATACCACCATTACAAACTAGATATATAATATGAACTGTAATCGAGAATTTGATATGAATATGCTATGGTATCTTGTGGAAATGGAGGTGAGGAACTATTATCAGTAGAAAAAGCACATTGATTCCCATGGTTTACATGAACTAGAATCCTTGCAACAAATTTGGATGTGCTTAATGGAAAGATAGGAAAAATATTTAGCATTGAAAATGAAAAATTAAGGATTTCGTTTGTAGGGAAAGCTACTTATTTGAAAATGTGAGTATGTTGCTTTAAATTTTTTTTTTTTATGGAATGTATTGGAAACATGCTCAGATGAATGGGAATGTTTCTACAGTATCTTAGTTGCTCCCTATAAGATGGAAATATGTACAGTCATTTATTCAAAAGCTACAGGAAAAATATGTTCATGAATTCAGAATATGGCTCTATTTAAGGGGTATGCAGAAGGCCTTAAAAGCATGACAATTCAGATCAAAAAAGTCTATTTTAAGTTGAAGATAGTGGGTATTAATGATATTAGAGATTGTATAGGATACAATTGCTTTTAGGACCATATAATAATTTGTTGATATGTCAAGATTTAAGATATGGGTATCCTTGATTGTTTGTATAGAAAAGCATTGAATTGAGATAATTACACCTAAAAAAATTTTCAACTACCCATATTCTGTTTTGTGAGAAATCATGTTTTTATCTAACCTGTAGAAGCTTGCCAAGATTTCTTTCCTACTACATAATATATGTTTTAGTTTATGGGTTACAAAAATTCTTCGAGTGAAAAATGTAGATGAGAGATCCCTTAACAGAATCACATCAATTCAAAAGCATGGTACCTTATTTCAATGAATATTTTACAATGTCAAAAGGGTTGTAAATTCATCAATATACACCTATATTTTGTAGTAATGACTCAATAACTATCTCAATACCTTGACTTTTGTATCAAAGGACCAATATGATAGACACCTTCAATACTTTCATTTGGACTCTCTCAAGCACAACTTCAAGTTCATTGACAGGATTCATGAATTACTTTGGTTTCATTTATTTAAGTTACTTCATTTCCGTATCCCAAATAAGATGCAATTATATATTATGGCTCTGCACTCTTCACTAAGAATGGTTTTGTAGCCATTAACACTTTTACAAGGTTGTACCTGGGATTGAAAAGGTGGAGGGAACAACTAAATTCTTTTTATACTTTTATGAAATTTGAAAACTTGAATCAATCCCTAAGCTATACTCTCTGATCCAAATTCTTTAATAAGCCATCACTGGAAAATAATGATTAAATTATATGACTTCAAACCTATCTTGTGAACTCGGATATAGGGAACTTAAGGTATGTTTTTGAAGGAAAATATTTTATAAAAAGGACCCCAGATTGAATTTTAAAGTTGGTACTTTGAAACTTGACATTTCAAATCTTAATTTTACTCTTAAGCTTGAAATTTGAAGGTTCCAAGGATTTAATTTTAGAAAACTAAAATGTGACTATATAGAAAGAATTCTAAGTTTCAAAAGCTAATGTCCTAACAAGGAGTCCAATTGAAATTGATAAAAGACTCTCGTTACTTTGAAACCTATTCCTGTAGCATGTGGTTTGTGTATATTATGGTTATATGTCAAGGTTTATGCAATCTTAGTCTCTCTTGACCCATCATCCAAAATCTTGAAATTTTATCCTTTCCAAACCCATGCCCTTGCATCATAAATGATATCATTATTACAATCCTATAGCAACTTAGCTAGGCCATGAAAACATCATTACCAATATCACTTTGCAGTTAGTTTATAATACAAGTTACTTCCATCATTATACTTATAACTATGCCAATCGTTTTAAATTATGATTTGGTAGTCAAGACCATTCCCATTCTCATTTGATAAGAACATGTGAACAAATAATTTGACCATTTACACATTGTATTGTGGCCTTTTGAATTACACTACCTAAAGAAAGATGTGGAGAAACAAATTCCTTAAAAAATGAACATGTAATATCCTGCAAGCTATAAAAAAGACAATGTATATTGTATGAATATTTTATTTCCAAGTTTAGAAACACATACGATTTGGTTATTGGAAAATTTCTTTGTCTCATTAATGTTTTGATGGAGATACATAAAGTGTGGAATTGTCCATATCTGTTTGAAGGTAGGCTTATTATACGCTCTTTTGATATGCTTTGACTTGAACGACATGTTCAAATATTCTCTCCATAAGTAAAGGTGTCCCATACTCAACTATTGATGTAGTGGGAATGAATTTGGTTTTCTCTCAACTCGAAGAGATGGTGTTGGGATAAATATTGTTGGTGTTGATACAATTATCTACTATGATAGTGTTTGGAATTCTGCAATGGACCAGCAAGTCCAAGATAGATGGTCATCGAATAGAGAAGACATGTGAAATGCATATTTACAAGATGGTTTATGAGAAAACAATAGAAGAGAATATTGTAAAGAAAACAAACCATAAACATGCACTTGATGACATCATGCTCAACACTTATGCATGTCTATAGTTGAAACCATATTTACAAAGTTTTAGAAATATGGAGGAGATGTTTGACTTAGGGATCATTTCTAAGAGAAGTCACTAACAATCCATACATAAGCTTAAATAATAGTATTTTGGATTTTGGATCATGGTTAGGATAAGTCACTAACAGTCCATACAAAGGCTTAAGTAAAAGAGGTTTGGTATGTATGTCCCACAACAGACCAAGTGGAAGGATAAGATTCAAAATTACAACATTTCGAAGCATAAAATAAATGTTTGATAACAAATATAAAAGAGGAAGCTCAAATTCCATTATCCATATTAGGATCTGAGTCACATTCACTGGTTAAGAACAAGGAAGTTGAAGAGTAATTTGATTTTCCATTCCCTAATGAACCCAACATTAGTATCTGGTAAGGTATACCATCTCTTCATGCCATGTGAGACATGCTAATATGGATTTTCCCAATCAACCCATGTTTATTTCAAACTGATGTACCATGCAAATATACATCTAGCTAGATTGGACCTTAGTAACCTATATTAGTAAACTAGGGTTTCCAAACAAATATCAAAGAGGGACCTCAAATTCCATTGAACATATGAGGAGCCCAGTTACATTTACTGGTTAAGAACAAGGCAATGGTAGAGTAATTAATGAGATTTTTCCAATTAGAGATTACCCTGCCCCTTGGAGCCGTTTTTTGTGATATTTTTGGCAAGTCGGTTTTCCCTCTCTGTAGATGCATACCAATGGGATTTTGGCATTCAATTGCCCATGGTCTTTGGAGAATCTTTTTCAGATCTTGTTGGAGAGGGTGATTTATACAATGTCTAAATTGTACTGTGGATTATTATGAAAATAGATAGACATTGAGAACCAATTTTTTTTTGCGTGGATTGTGAAAACATCATAGTGAGAAGATGGGTTCCTAACAAAGATGGAGTTAAATTGAATCCTTGAAACTAGTTATCCCAAAATCAAAATTCATTGTTACATTATCAATGTCACATAGTCATTCAATTGCAGAGAGTAGATAAAGCCTTAATATTCTGAGGAAAAGCATGAACATCACTACAATGATGGGCTTGGATTCCTATATCCTGTGGGACAAGTTCATATAATGGTCCCCTTTGTCAAAGTCAAAAAGTAAGACATACATTCAACATTCAAAAAGTAGTTCAACAATGACATGGATGAGAAAACACATAAAACAAAACTACGCGTTATAGATTCATTGGCATATCATACCTGAAACAAATGATCACTATGTTCTTTGTTCTTCCAGAGATTCATAGGTTTCTCATCCTCCCAAATGTTATCAAAATAGATCCCACTCACATAATTCCTATTGCAAACAAGCTAAATTTTCTTTGTCCGAAATATAGGAGACCCAGAACAAGAACCAGAGACACATACCTCCATGGCAGGCCCAACAACACTCCAAGATCTTCGCTCAGTATTTCCTCTTACCAAGAACATAAAGCCCACCAATACCATAGAGCAATTCATCCTCCATTCAAAGGTATCATTTAAAGGCTTTGCAGCTTTCCACTCAACAACAAAACATCCTTATCATAAGCTTCAAATATCATGGATCCTCCTATGCGAACAATGTTTGTACTGACATAAGTAACTTTTGCAAATTGGTTATCAACCTTGTCCCTGCATAGAAAGGAATAAGCAGTGTTGGAGTAGGGTCCCGCAGCTACAGAATAAGCTGTTATTTTGGCGGATAGACAGTTTTAGCGGAGATATAAGAGGTAAAGCTACAACGTTGTAGCATGTTTCTAGCTACATATCAAAGCCGGAAACTGTGACTGTTGGGACAGAGAAGTCAAGAAAGATGATAGTACCTGAGCGTCCGGGAAGAGAGAGCTCAACCACTGCATTGAAGGTAGCAGCGAAGACATGAGGGATCAGCTACCCTCATAAAGGAAAAGGAGCAACGAGGTTGAGGTATTGAAGACAAAGGACAGAAGTGGGAAGCAGCATCAGTACCCATGGTTAGCGTTGGGAAGCATGGAATATTGTAGGAAGCTGTGGTGAAGAGAAGCAGTGCATAGTACCCATGATTAGTGTCGGGAAGCATGGAAGACTGCAGAGGAGCCATGTTGTGATGGAAAGCGGCTACTCCAAGTACATTTATGCCGACTGTCACTAAGTAGGGTTTGGGGTTTACTATTGGGACATGCCCACAGTGTTGTAATGGAGAGACCTTCAGGCCGCCTATAAAGGGATGCATTTTGTATTGTAAAGGGTTGGCTTGGTTGGCATTTTAGGCATTTTTTGAGCATCTTAAGCCATCCAGCTAGTTAAGCTAGTTAGACCATTTTGTAAAGATCCAGACACTTAGCCTGTCTGAGAGTCATTGAGCCTGTATGTAACAATCCACAAGGATTGATAGAGAGGGAAGAGTATATTGTAAGAGGTGCAATATAGAGAAGAGAATATATTGTTACAGAGAGAAATTCCTATGGCTTGGGGTACCACAACAGACAACTAGACTCTAGAAATCAATCTTTCCTAATATGCAATAGAAATAAAAACATCTAACACTAAAGGATCGAACCTCGTACCTTATTCCGGACGGTTGAAGTAGATCCCTTTTGAGCTTTCCAATCTTCGGCTTGAATTGTTATAACACGTCCTCAGCAACAAGTAAACAATACAAGCATACTATATTTCATGGTGTTAGATCTATTCTAGCATATATAATCAATAATGTAAAAGCATTTGACATATTCCAATGGATACAATATTCATTCAAATATACATTACTGGATAGGAAAAGATATTTCTATTAATATGAATCAGAGATTACAAGTGACAACCTCTGATGGCATGTCTGCGAACCAGAGAAACTGAATCCCCCACTTGGGCCTCCACCACCTCAATCCTCCATCACTTCGATAGAAAGCTTACTAGCAAAAGGAAAGCTTGGGAAGAACACAATAGTGCTCCAAGGGACAAAGGGATGCAGACTCAAGCATAAGTTCTGGTAACAATGGACTATAGTTTCATTACTCTCAATTCTCTCTTATGCTTTCAATGTACCAAGGGGTTCCTTATATAGCTTTTCAAAGGGATATTGAAAGGTTGAATCCGTGTGATCTCAAGGAATATGGAAGGCCATGAATCATATGAGTCAGATCCAAGTCAAGGAAAACTCCAAAAGGATTTGGATTATGCACACATCCCGATGTACACGACTATAGGGGGAATATCCACATATGTACGCGGTTATCGAGGAAAAATCCGCGTATATCACTTTTCTTATGTTTTTAGGGATGATCAAGGACACATCAAAAGACAAAAAGTGGTCCATAGGGGCTAATGAGTCTGCAGCAGGACAAGGGAAGGCCATACAATGTGTGATTCACCTAGTGTGGTGAAATCCACTATAACAGATGCCCCCTAATGTATGAGATCACAGGGGTTATACGATGGCCAAAATACATTATAAGTCCATCCCAGAAATGAACTGATGAAGGTACCCAAATGGAAGACCAACCACCCAATCAACATAGTACCATAATAAAACTCTTCATATAATTTGCAAATACATATAGCAGTCTCAGATACATAAGAGTACAATGGCCATGAGGCATGAAACATGATAGAACATATGTGGTCATCGCCACGTACAATATACACAGATCAGAATCTCCATGATGAAGATATACAAAGGACCATGATCTCCACAAAGGATGAATATATACAATAGATCAAGATCTCCATAGTGGCTGGAAATGTTTGACATATACTGGAACAAGTCACGAGAGATGAAATCTCATGAACACTGGCACGATCAAGGAGGTAGCATATAAGAGATGCCACCAATATGGAAGGTCTTCTACACAAACCGCTATGAGTACATTTCCTACTATGCGAATAGAGGTGTCAAGGTCGAAGATAGTAGTCCATCGTCTGATTACCGGTCATTGATGTATACTGTTAACAGATGCGAGATCACCCACTGATAATGAAAATGGGAATCAAGGTACTAGAGTGCAAACTAACAAGTGTGAATAAATGTGTTGAGGTCAAACACTTGAGAGAATCCATCGATCAGGGGACATTGATGTATTCCCAAAACTGTCGATGGTGAGAGAACCTACCACTGATGACTGTGAGTCTCAAGGAACTCAAAATGACTCTAGACTCCAATCCCAGAATATATGATCTGAAGTCGATGGGATGAAATCCATTGGAAGGAGGGCATTAAGGCATCCCCCATCATCCAACATGAGGTACTCAGCAAAGCTTTCTAATGTGGAAGGACTCGATCATAAGGTGCACGAACCAGTAACTGTACCGGGAATGGCCGACATGCAAAGTCAATATAACTGAGGAATGGCCGACTCAGGTTTCAACTTCCTTCGAACAAGAGCATAACGGCATATGGTGACTGAATGAAGGTAGCATAGACTCGATATACAAACTGGGACATCTCTATGATGCAGGAGGAATCAATAGAGGCTCCATAGGGACTGGAAGCATAACCAGTCGGTGGAGATAAACTCAAATAAATGAGTACAGCTCCTAAAGTCAAACTATAACCCAACCAACGGATGTGATATACAGCGCTCTGTTCGAAGGCGACACGACTCAACAGCTGCCAAAGATAATATCTTTTCTTGTCCTGCTTTTTGGTTTTTTGATTTTTTTGGACTTTTTCAGTTATTTGGAAAGCTTGAAAAAAGAATAAACTAGCTTTATAGTTACAAACTAGGAGGAGACGAGTGTCGTAAGGGCAAACAAACTAGTTCCATGCAATGGAACATACCTATGCTCAATGCAAGGATACATGTGTAGGATATCGACACTTGAGGGAAAATCCCCTCCCGGTAAAAAGGGAAATCAAGCTGCGAAGGATATAAAAATAGCTCTGCATGGCTAGACATGAGACAAGCTCGGGCTATATGGCTGAAACACAATGTCAGGGGAGCCGGCATTAATCTCAATAAGGCAGGCAAAGCTCATGATAATGCATTCACAACTTGACATGAGGGAGTCCCAGGGAAATGGCCAGCATAAAGTTCAAGAGGAGTATGAAGCTCTTGCTTAAGGACATGGAGGGACTAAAAGGGACCCCCAGACCTAAGAGAGGACTCATAGCATGGGTACCAAATGCAAAATGGATCTAACTAGGGCACCCATGTATAGGAAAGCTCTACCATTCACATAGTACCACTTCTAAGAGCAGCATGAAGGTTCTGTGATACCATGGAATGGGTTCATACTAAGGTTAATATGGAACGGTCATAAGGAAATGCATAAGTGCAAGCGGATGTGAAATCCTAACCTATATGCCAGTTTAGACACAATACCTGTGAAAGGCACGAACGGGTTGAAACCTCGGAGAGAGTGTACAAAAACTAGACTATACATGACAACCATATTAGTCCACAAACACTAAATAGTCAATAAAGAATCCAAACTATAGGAAATAGGGAGGAATGATCATGACAAGCGCACCCAAAGGAAACAATGCAGTGAACAATGGGACATAAAAAGGAAAGTAAGGTGTAGACCCAACATTCACGCATCCACCACCACCCCCATGAGGGTGACCACTAGTGCAAAGACCAAGCAAAGGGAATAAAAATCCTCCACAAATGGAGTAGAGGATGGAATATGACCATTCCCAAATCTATGAGCATGGAAAGGGCTGTGATGCCCCCAATCCTAACACTAGGGTTCGTACTAGGACTAAGGATAGGTGATAGAATACCAGGCATGCCAAAAATAAAAGGACCCAAAATCATGAGAGCATAAATATACTCAAGTAACCACGATCCCAAAGGCCAACTAGCGCACAAAGAGCACACTCCTAAGAAAATCTACAGCCAAAATACAAGAAAACCGAGGGGTGGATATGTGATCTCCTGAATGCAGCAGGTATTTCTTGCCTAGGAGAGGCTTGAAACTCCCATACACTACAAGCGGAGGTACGTAACCAATTATTGTGCCCCTCAGCTTCAATGCATAAAGCAACTGTGCTGTCCGACCCCAACCTGGCTGGGACACATGCAGAATAACCTCTACACATACCCCCTCGATATCCTAGGTAAGGTCACTAAGGTCACCTCAATATAATCAATGCTCAGGCAGACAGTTGCAGGAGGGATTGACTGTATGGGCAGGGTAGCAAAGCCCGAAACTCTCGAAAGAGACCCCCAGATACAAATACAATCCTGGCAATATCATCGGTGCTACTCAGTTATGACTAGGGGTCATCCCAATCAATAACTGCTCACACTGCCTCGTGCTTAACTCCCTTTTGAGAGGAGGATCTTGAGAATGATGGTTATACCAAGGATTTCACACACTCCCTAGACATACACCTACTTGTTGTTGTTTAGTGATCTTGGAGAATTAACTGACAATGAACTATTCCAAGATCCTAAAACCTAAGCTTGTTTGTGCACCCTAGAAAATAAAAGACTGTAATTCATTTTATTTAGCGTCAATTTTAGTTGGCTGTAATTACTCGAAGGGAAATGGCTGTGCAACTAATGACATTATGACTCAGCAGTGAAATAAATATGCACACCATAACAAACAATGATAAGTGCAATCTTTGTCAAATGAAAAATAGGGTATGCCACTACATGAGATGCATAAATATATATCTCTTTCTGAATGCCAATGCAATCCTTCCTATATGAAAGCCTAAACACAACTCTCATCCAAGCAATCCAATGCAAGTACCTCCTCAAATCCATATCTAAGATGCAACTAAGAGTGCAACTACTTTGTATTTTTCAATATAAAAGAATGAAAAATGCAATAAAAGTCATCTAAAACTCTTAGTCTTTGCAGCAAGTATAAAAGAAAATCCCAGCAAGACACCAAGACCAAAAGAGTAATGCACTAATGGTAAAACGAAAAGGATAAATGACTAAGACTACTTTCAAAGAAAAAATCAATGAAAAAGTGGTCTCTGGTCACAAAAGAAGCATCCAACAGACAACATCAGACCCAAGGAAGACCCAACCACACTCACAACCCACCCAGCAACTTCCTCCAACATCAAACTCACCAAAAGGGACGATGTACATGACTGTATAAATAACAACTACGTATGTACGCGACTTTAGGCCAAAAACCCGCATGGAAAAGCAAATATACGTGACTTTTGGCCAAAAACCCGCATGGGAAGGCCCATGTATGCGACTTTTGGCCAAAAACCTGTGTGGAAAAAAGGATTTTAGTCTAAAATCTACGTGTATATGCGACTTTTGGCCAAAAATCCGCGTATGTACGTGACTTTTGGCCAAAAACCTGCGTATACAGAGAAGGCAGTGGTAAAAAGTAGGCCAAGGGTCAAACAAATAAAGGGGAGTGTCAATGGATGAACATACTATAAAATGAAACCTAGAAACAAGGAGAAATAGAGAGAAAGTCAATAATATCTAGTCCATTGTGCCCATAAACCCCCAACTAAAAACAAGGGACATCCCCAGCGGATTCGCCAATTCTGTTACGGAGAGAATTTCCTATGACTTGGGGTACCACAACAGACAGCTAGACTCTAGAAATCAATCTTTCCCAATATGCAATAGAAATAAAAACATCTAACACTAAAGGATCGAACCTCGTACCTTATTTTGGATGGTTGAAGTAGATCCCCGTTGAGCTTTCCAATCTTCAGCTTGAATTGTTATAACAAGTCCTCAACAACAAGTAAACAATACAAGCATACTATATTTCATGGTGTCAGATCTATTCTAGCATATATAATCAATAATGTAAAAGCATTTGACATATTCCAATGGATACAATATTCATTCAAATATACATTACTGGACAGGAAAAGATATTTCTATTAATATGAATCAGAGATTACAAGTGACAACCTCTGACAGCACGTCTGCGAACCAGAGAAACTGAATCCCCCACTTGGGCCTCCACCACCTCAATCCTCCATCACTTCGATAGCAAGCTTACTAGCAAAAGGAAAGCTTGGGAAGAACACAACAGTGCTCCAAGGGACAAAGGGATGCAGACTCAAGCATAAGTTCTGGCAACAATGGACTATAGTTTCGTTACTCTCAATTCTCTCTTATGCTTTCAATGTACCAAGGGGTTCCTTATATAGCTTTTCAAAGGGATATTGAAAGGTTGAATTTGTGCGATCTCAATGCATATGGAAGGCCAGGAGTCATATGAGTCAGATCCAAGTCAAGGAAAACTCCAAAAGGATTTAGATTATGCACACATCCCGATGTACGCGACTATAGGGGGAATATCCGCGTATGTACGCGGTTATCAGGGAAAAGCTGCGTATATCACTTTTCTTATGTTTTTAGGCATGATCAAGGACACATCAAAAGACAAAAAGTGGTCCATAGGGGCTAATGAGTCTGCAGCGGGACAGGGGAAGGCCATACAATGTGTGATTCACCTAGTGTGG
Organism: Pseudotsuga menziesii; assembly: GCA_001517045.1. NCBI lineage: Eukaryota > Viridiplantae > Streptophyta > Pinopsida > Pinales > Pinaceae > Pseudotsuga > Pseudotsuga menziesii. The sequence goes on from LPNX010597874.1 coordinate 46,289, forward strand.
TGAAATTCGCTATAACAGAGATCTAAGAGAGAAGGGCTCTAGGCTGTGTGCGGAGTTACCCAGAAGATCTCAAGTTGCATATGCGGTGCAGTAGAACTGTGTTTACCTTCCCTGAGCTATAATAGAAACACAGTTCTGTGGACGTAACTTCCATCCTGGAGGTGAACCATGTTAAAATCAAGTGTTATGTGATTGATTTATGTGTTGTGTTTATTTGTTGCATCTATCAGTTAGTACATGAACCTTGTTTACAGTTTAATGTATGTATGCGTTATTCAGTTTGCAGCACTATAAAAGATAAAAGCAGTGAAGTCTTTAAGTATTTTGTAAAAGAGTTTATCTGTGTTTCATCCCATATAGTTAAGAGTCGCAAAGTAAATAGCCTTGAGCATTGAGCCATGTAAATTGGACATGGGTAGCACTGACTACGCAAAGCCACAGTGGAAGGATATTGTAGGGGGGCGATATCACACCAGTAGAAGAGTTGTGGTGCGATGTGGTTGAGAATCTAGCATAGGCGGGAGTTACATGTTGGTCGAGGCACGACGATACAATAAAGGCTAGAGTCATTGCGCGTAAGAGAAGGTTGTGTGTCGCAGAGAGTGAGATCTCATAGGCTAGAAGAGCTACGAGACACACAGGCTGCCACAGAACCTGGTCAAAGACACTTGAGTCTTTTGGCCAACCCATTAGAGTCACTTTGGGTGAGACTTCAGGCCACTCTGCAGCCTATCACTGAAAGGGCCAGTGAACTAGGGGTGTTGTTGGTACAATTATAGTAAACCCAGGTCTGCCCATAGCGACCAACAAGCAGTCTTAGAAAGAGTAATGTGTTTTGTCATTCACTTCAAGTAGGGCAGTAAAATCTATGGGAATGTGGCGGAGGGTTAAAAACTGCAGAGCATTTTTGAGTGGACATGAGCTCAACCACATACAAAATACTCTTAGATCTATCCATTGATCTAAAGTAATGAGGTCCATCATTGTCATTCCCCCCACCATATCATGACCTATCTCTATGCTTCCCTTCATCTAAACCCAAATCCTAGGCATTTCCTGGTCTATAAAATCCTATAACTCTAATGGTGATGGCCCTCCCAAAAAGCCATGAGCAAAAGACTGGTTGATATTTCAGTGTTTCAGGGAGCAAAAACTTTCAATTCTATGAAAATACGAGTTTTTTGAGCTCTTCATGTATGTAGATTCATTGAAGGTATACACGAGGCTCCATTGTTTGTAAAGGTTTGTGTCCATTGGCTTTTTTTGTCTACCTAAAGTGATTTGAGGCACTGGAATTAGATTTTACTTTATTGGAGTATCGTGTTCACATGGGAATGAACAAGGGTGGCTAGGGAGGACAATGACATAAGAGTGTATTTTGGTTGGTGACAATAAAATAATTGAAATTTGGTTAATTATTTTGGGTATAGGGCCATGGTATGGTCAAGTTGGCGAGAGAATTATAAATGTTGTTTTGTAAAATACATGGGGGAGATTAGAGTTCCATTCTATATTTATAAGTTAACAAACTCACTCCCTTCATTAAAAAATCTTAGTAAGTGAATCAAAATATTATGATCTCACTAAAGAAGGATAATATAAAACATTATTATATGGATTACTTTTGTAGTTTAGCATTTCTTTAATTATAATTGAGCAGTTATTGATATTAAAAATTAAATAATGTCAAATTCATGGTGGGATCTTATGGAATTATTACTTTTTTTTATATTTAAAATTATTTATATTTGAAAGTATTAATTATGTTGATAGAGATTTTAGATGAGAAAGGGTTTATGGGAACTATTCCCAAATTCATCATTTCTCCCTTTGAAATAATGTCAAAATGTTTGTCCTCAACAAAAAGCATGCAAAGCCACTATGTGCATCTTTGTTGATGAATGTCCTTCTCTATAGCGATGTTTTGGACTATGTGTCACTGTAGCGATGATCGTCAGGGACATTTTTATTTATTTCCAAAATTTTAAACTATTTTTCAATGAAAATTTCTATTTTAACTTATTCGTGGAAAAATTTTGTGGGACTTTTGAGCCATATGTAGTAGTGTCATAAAATGATAAATCCCCCAACATACTTACGTAACATTTCAGTGGGGCTATGATATTTATTGTAGGTTCATTTTTGGTGGTTTTTGAGACCCATTTTCAAGATCTATCTTTTCTTATGAACATCTTAGCAAGGGATTTTTGCTTTTAGGGTCATGTTCCTCCCTTCCATGACACCTTGTGGTTTTCTAAGGGGAGAATTTTTTGGTTTGCTAGTGTTAGTGTTTGAGGCCAAACTTACTGCTTTGTAAAAGAAAGTTTTACAATAGGTTGGCCACTTGATTTTGACTTCTCTGATGGTATGAGTTTCAGTTTTTAAGATAGGGGTTTACTATTGTATCTAAGGTTTCTCCTTGTGGTGGTGCTCTATCTCTGAATTTTTCCTTTTGCAAAAAACTGTATTTTCAATGTTTTATAACTAAAAAATAGAAGCATGTTCCAAAAAAGGTTATTAATATAATGAATAGGGAAATAGGACCACTATAATAATCCCCAAAGCTCAAACAAATGTCTAATACAATATGAAAGACATGCATCCCACAACACACATAAATGCTCTATGGAAGTTTCTAGTAATCACATGGCTCATAAGTCATAATTAAACCGTAATCTTGTTTTTCTTTATAGATGGACACTGTTCTATCTCATCTAACTCCAATCCCTTGGCACTTACACTACCTAATTCATTGGGAATAGTGAACAAAGAGTATCAAACTTCATTGCTTAATCCAGATTTCATAAGTACAAGCAGTAAGGCTAAGACTCAAGAGTACAATCATGTTCACTCCATTAATATCCATAGGTGACCCAATGGGGGGGAATATGACTTCTAATACATTACGTGACATGTATAGTGAAGGAATTTCCCAAGACATCTCTAATCTAAACTGAAAATTACAACAATATAATAAAATACATCACAAAATTACAAAAATGTGAGAAAATAAGCAGTGCAACGACCCAGTACCAAGAGCTTGTTGGGAAATTCATCTAGAGGAAAAAGAATTTATAAAGTGGAGGGAGAATTTAGAATATCACTGCTTGTTCTTCGATGAAGCATTGAAGGGTAACCCAGGTGTGACAGGAGGGGGAGGAATCCTCCTCGGTCCTCATGGCGTGATGGAGATGACCTTTGCTCGAGGCCTTGGTTCTATCTTGAACAACAGAGCGAAGGATCTAGCTCTCTAGCAGGGACTAAGGATAGCTATATCTAGGAACATTAAGAGCTTAGTGGTCTTCGGAGACTCCAGAGTAATTATCTAGGATTTGAATTCACAAAGGAAGCCAAGATAGGTGAACTTAGGACAAATACTCAAGAAAATTAGTCTGATGTTGCACAAATTCAGGAAAGTCATTCTCCATCATATCCTTAGGGGTATGAATAATTTGGTAGAATGAGAATTTAACAAAGGATCTCTCTTGAGCAAGGTAGTAATGTCTGTTGATGGGATCGAAACACTTACTACCATCCCCTGACAGGTTCGAATATCTGCCAATAGTTCGGATGGTCAAGGGGACAACACCTCCCCAATGTCAATCAATCATTCGTTAGTAGGGATGCATATCCATATCAATATCTAGTGACATGAGAAATAATATCCTGATATGTGTAGCTATTCAGTCAGGGAATATTAGTCCTTTAATCTTCCCACTTTCTCAATTCTACCGTAAAGATGCTCATGATCTTCCTGAATGAGAATGCTATTTATATGGCCTCTACACTCAGCATTGCATGCATCCTATCTCAGTTTGATGGTTATTTTTTAAGGGAAGAGACAACCAGGATTTCTCTAAACTGCATATATGTCTTCTAGTTCCATCCCTGGTCCCTCTATGGAGGAATGAATGGCATAGTTGCAAATGGATCTTGACAGAGTTAAAGCTTTAGTTCATAAGAAAGAAAGGGTCCTATTCAACTTGGATAATGGAGATGTTAGCAAGTGGGAGACTCTCATTCAAGATCTCTTCAAGCTGCATGAGGAGCTTTCAAATGAGATGGCTGCCCAGTTCAAAGATATTGCTAATGTCCATGGTGATTTCGGGAATCGCCTCAGCAGGATTGAAGTAAAAGTTGAAACTTTTTCGGGCGAATGGACCAAAGATAAAAATCCAAAGTGAAGAATGGTGAAGGCCATGCTAAGACTCCCTACTGTCAATTTGCAGAAGTTATTTCCTATTTTTTATTTTCCTCTTGCTAGTTGTGGCAACTATTTCTACGTCCAAGTGTTTGTTTCACATTCTTTCAGGCGCATGCTTTGAGTTTTGTTGATTTCTCATATTGCTGAAGATAGAACAAAGATCCAATACTATTGTAAAAATCCACTTTTTTAAAGCATCTGGTAGTTGTTTTGTTGGTCCCTAATTAAATCCTTTAAGCATTGTTGCCTAAAAAAATGTCCATGGTTTTTCACATACATTATCTTATTTTAATTTCTAAATAAAAATTCACACAAATGTAATATACTATGATTTTCAATTTTTTTATTTTATAATTAAATTTAAACAAATATATATATATTTTTAAGTTTATATAATATATAAATTCTTATATCAAATAGTTACTTTTACTTTCACTAATTTATGAATCTAAAAACCCAAGACATGGAATTTTCCATGTGATTAAAAAAATAAATAGTTTATTTTCATCCTTTTTATAAAATGTAAATTTATAATAGAAACTAAAAAAAATACATAACTTGTTCCAATCATTTTACGAATTATAAAATATCGATTCAAATAAATACATAACTTCTTTCCATCCTTTTATGAATTATAAAATATCATTTCGATTTCCTATATTCCTTTGTGCTTAAGTAAAATTTCAATGTAACTAGTATCAAAATTGCGTGGTATTTACCTCTTAAATTAAGTGAAATTAATAAAATTGAGTTAAATATTCTTTAATTTAAAGTTTAAAAAAAATAAAGTAATTGATTTTGATACATGAATACTAAGCATCTTAATAGAGGTTAACAAATAAATCAATTATCCCTTGGAAGTGTCGTGACCTAATTACTAGTATAATTAAATTTTATAGTATATTGGTAATTGTATTGTGATATAAAGGATCATTATCAAATGCAAAAATTTACAAAAATAAACTTACTAATTAAACATATTCATTAACATTGAATTATTCTCCTATAATATAGATTAGCAGAGCGGAATATGTGCACACCCCTAAAGTGAGTAAAAGGATATAATTTTTTTTAAGTTCCTCTCATTGAGGAGATGTGGTTTGAGGGGTACTGTCATGTCAATCATATAAATTATTTTCCTTCCCTTATGATCAAGTTGTGGTTGAAACAGGATGTTTCCATGGGACCATGTTGTTAAGCAGTTGGCATTTCTAGGTGTTTCACATGAAAATAAACTTTGGGCAAACTCCTAAGCCTCAATAGATTAAAATCCCTAATATGCCGAAGAGGATGTCCAAGGGCTCAATTGACTCAATACAAACCAAAGATCATAGGGAAGATATAGGATCATGCTCTTCCACATGATTAAATCCATGATTTCACTATCTACATAATCAATGCCAAAAAGTATGGGCCCTCCAACAAAAACAAGAAGGTTGGGGCATATGTTGTCTCCAACCTCTATGTGTGGGAGGGTTATTTGTTTCCTCCACTAGCCTCTATTTGATTTGGAAGCAATCCCACAATTCCTCCCCTTATGAAATGGACTAATAAGAGGAAGAAATGGTTATCATGACCACTTATGTAAGAAAAAATGAAATATTGGAGCGAGGGACTTTTCAATCTTGGCTAATGTAGCACAAACCAAGATAAACCTCCCATTATGAAATGACCACTTCGAGAAAAAAATTGGGCATCATGATGCCAAGGAAACTCAAGAATGGTGAATGGAACCAAGAGGCTTCTCAAAATTTGGCATAGAATTAGAAACATAACCTTAGAAATGTAACATCAACACAAGAAATATTATGGAAATAAAAGGAGGAGGACTTCATTATATATTTTCATGGAGGTAGAATGGAGGGAAGTGAAACTTTGGATCAAATCTCAACCCATGCCTCACCCATGTATGTGTTTACATTCAACTCAAGGATAGCCTTATGATTGCAATTCAATGAGAAGGTTTGTATGGTATGGGGTTTGATTGACCAACCAAGCTCTCGAGAAACCCTTCCTTTCAATGAGATGTAGACTTACATAAATCACACGATTACATGCAACATGACTATCAAAGGAATATCACATGGTCATGTTCTTAATAACAATGAATTTATATGATTTTTTTCATGGTCAAATTGAGGGTTGACATGGATTTTCATATGTAATTGTCCCAACCTTGATGGTTTTGAGTTTAATGGGTGTATTTAATGTTGATATATAATGTATTCAATAAAAGTTCCTTAGGTGTTCTGAGTAAATAAAAGTAATGTGATAACAAATCAGGTGAGACATAGCACAACATCAAGCATATAAAGATATGAACTAAAGAGTTGTGACTTCTCTAAGATGTCTTACAAGACTTTAGAGTCAAGTTGGATGTCTATTGGCATGCATGGGAAACAAATTGTTGCAACAAAACAAACTAGTTACATTACAGTTGAAGTCCTTTTAGGCACAATATTGAATTATTCTATTTGCTATTATGAGTTTCTTGTATTGGTCCACTTTGTAGTGTAGGGCCTTAGCTATCACATGATCCCTTTATAGGAAACTTTTAACCTATAAGAGGAATATGGTGGCCATATCAAGATTTGTAACACTAAGGATTGTTGTTATGAACCAAGATTTAAATTAAGGGTCTAAGTCTTTACCAATTCCAATAAGAAGACATTAGGGTCTATAGAATGTTGTTGGGGACACTCAAATGCAATTAGAGCAATTTAGGTAAAATTAAGGTAATTTATCCCTCATTAACATTAATCAAGATCCAAAAGTGCCATGATTACGATCATTTAGGTGCCACTATAATAAATCAAGATCCAAAAGTACTATCACATGAATCATAATCATTGACATTGACATTGTTGTTGATATATCAGACATTTTCCAAACAAAACTCCTAGCTCTAAACCTAGTGCAATTCCTAACGTGGATCCTTTCGAAAGTTTTTGCAATATTCCATGTGTTATACCTAGATCTATACCCGACGCTATGTTGGATGTTTTCTAGGAGGAATTTATGGCTCTATACTTGGAGCTAAGTTGGATGTTTTTCTTGCTGAAATTTATTGCGCAATTCCTATCGCTAACCCTAGATCAATATATAGTGCTATGCTATTCAGGATGTTTTTTTGGAGGCTATTATGGGCGATATATGGGATGCATTTTTGGACTCTAATTGGGAATTTAATTGAGATGCTTATTGGGATGATAATTGTGATGCTAATTGGGATGCTAATTGGGATGTTAATTGAGATGCTAATTATTGTCCAAAATAGTGCCAACTTTTAAAAAGGGAAGCTAATTGGGGCATTAATTGGGGCGCTAATTGGAACAGTAATTAGGATGCTAATTGGGATGCTAATTAGTGTCCAAAATAGTTCCAATTATTAAAAAAAGATGCAAATAATGCCATTAAAAGAGCCATCCCATGGAAAAGCATCTACTTTGTCCAAAAACTAATGAAAAATACACTAAAAGTGTTAGTGGACGCTAAAAAGGAAGCTAAAAGAGACACTAATCACAGGGTTTTGTTGTAGTGTATAAACTTATATATATATATATATATATATATAT
>LPNX010597890.1:0-18169 GCA_001517045.1 Pseudotsuga menziesii
TGTAATTACTCAAAGGGAAATGGCCGTGCAACTAATGACATTATGACTCAGCAGTGAAATAAATATACACACCATAACAAACAATGCTAAGTGCAATCTTTGTAAAATGAAAAATAGGGTATGCCACTACATGAGATGCATAAATATATATTTCTTTCCGAATGCCAATGCAATCCTTCCTATATGAAATCCTAAACACAACTCTCATCCAAGCAATCCAATGCAAGTACCTCCTCAAATCCATATCTAAGATGAAACTAAGAGTGCAACTACTTTGTATTTTTCAATATAAAAGAATGAAAAATGCAATAAAAGTCATCTAAAACTCTCAGTCTTTGCAGCAAGTATAAAAGACAAGCCCAGCAAGACACCAAGACAAAAAGAGTAATACACTAATGGAAAAACAAAAAGGAAAAATGACTAAAACTACTTTCAAAGAAAAATCAATGAAAGAGCGGTCTCTGGTCACAAAAGAGGCATCCAATAGACAACATCAGACCCAAGGAAGACCCAACCACACTCACAACCCACCCAGCAACTTCCCCCAACATCAAACTCACCAAAAGGGAGGATGTACACAACTGTATAAAGAACAACTGTGTATGTACGCGACTTTAGGCCCAAAATCCACGTCGAAAAGAACATATACGCGACTTTTGGCCAAAAACCCGCATGGGAAGGCCCATATACGCGACTTTTGGCCAAAAACCTGCGTGGAAAAAAGGATTTTAGTGTAAAATCTACGTGTATACGCGACTTTTGGACAAAAATCCACGTATGTACGCGACTTTTGGCCAAAAACCCGCGTGGACAGAGAAGGCAGTGGTAAAAAGCAGGCCAAGGGTCAAACAAATAAAGGGGAGTGTCAATGGATGAACATACTATAAAATGCGACACAGAAACAAGGAGAAATAGAGAGCAAGTCAATAATATCAAGCCCATTGTGCCCGTAAACCCCAAAATAAAAACAAGGGACATCCCCAGCGGAGTCGCCAATTCTGTTATGGAGAGAAATTCCTATGGCTTCGGGTACCACAACAGACAGCTAGACTCCAGAAATCAATCTTTCCCAATATTCAATAGAAATAAACAATCTAACAATAAAGGATCGAACCTCGTACCTTATTCCGGACGGTTGTAGTAGATCCCCGTTGAGCTTTCCAATCTTCAGCTTGAATTGTTATAGCACGTCCTCAACAACAAGTAAACAATACAAGCATACTATATTTCATGGTGTTAGATCTATTCTAGCATATATAGTCAATAACATAAAAGCATTTGACATATTCCAATGGAAACGATATTCATTCAAATACACATTACTGGACAGGAAAAGATTTTTCTATTAATAAGAATTAGAGATTACAAGTGACAACCTTTGACGGCACGTCTGCGAATCGGAGAAACTAAATCCCCCACTTGGGCCTCCACCACCTCAATCCTCCATCACTTCGATAGCAAGCTTACTAACAAAGGGCAAGCTTGGGAAGAACACAACAGTGCTCCAAGGGACAAAGGGATGCAGACTCAAGCATAAAGTTCTGGCAACAATGGACTATAATTTCGATGCTCTCAATTTTCTCTTATGCTTTCAATGTACCAAGGGGTTCCTTATATAGCTTTTCAAAGGGATATTGAAAGGTCGAATCCATGCGATCTCAAGGCATATGGAAGGCCAGGAGTCATATGAGTCGGATCCAAGTCAAGGAAAACTCCAAAATGTTTTGGACTATGCACACATCCCGATGTACGCGACTATCGAGGGAATATCCGCGTATGTACGCGGTTATCGGGGAAAAATCCGCGTATATCAATATTCTAATGTTTTTAGGGATGATCAAGGTAACATCAAAAGATATAAAGTGGTCCAAAGGGGCTAATGAGTCTGCAGCGGGACAAGGGAAGGCCATACAATGTGTGATTCACCTAGTGTGGTGAAATTCGCTATAACAGTTGGATGGGAGGAACAAATTCTCCACTTTTGTTTTACCAACATTGGTGCCAGGTTCAAAATTTAGTTTAAATGTTTGCAGAATGTGTTTTAAGTTCTAGCTCTAAAGAACCTAGTTTGTATCAATTAGCCTAATGGTTCTAGGTTTGAATGTTTAGAATTTTGATCCCTATTGAAATTTGAATTCTACATATTATGGAATTGAAATTGTCTATTCTAAATTATATAATGTATTCCTACATTTAACTATATATTTCCTTATTGTATCGATTTTTACTAAATATTTCATTAATCTTCTTTTATGAAAGTAAAATGTTGCCATCAATATTTAATTCTTGTTCATAGTCTATATCTGTATTATTAAATATAATTACGAATGTATTTCAGTGAATAATAGTAACATTATACCACCCATAAGATTCCCATTTAAGTATTTTGATTCGAATAAGTTCTATTTAACAGATCATGAAAGTACAAGGCCTCTACTGTAGGTATACATACACAAAAATAATCAATTAGCTCCTAACCAAAACCTCTGAATTAACTTAACAAGACTTTAGAGATACGATTTACAACCATGTACAGAGACAAACTAACTCAAGAAGAAGGTTATCTTTGTTTGATGACCGCTAGCTCTGTCCAATCACTATAAAAAAAAATCTCAATCAAATTATAAACAAATCGAATGTTTGATTGATACAAATGAACTGTTATGTTAAATTACACTACCTAGATCATGGATCGAATCCCCTTAAGATATTTTATTACCAATTGTATGCGAAATTTACACATCAATTATAGTAATGCAACTATGAAATCATCTAATGAAAACCAACGTAGAGATCAAAAATCATATTAACATCCACCATCATGCACACGATAATAAATAAATAATCTAAATCAAATCTTGGATTGACTCATAGGATAGCTAACATAACTGCTATCATGACATCAAAATGGGTATCACTATCATCGATGGCCAAGTTTTAAAAAAATTAGAATCTTAACCTCAGTTGAGATATCACATACCCTATGGGGCATGTGTTTAAATCACCACAAACATTGTATTTATAGGGTTGTAAGTCCACATCGTGGCTACCCTAAGTTATACAGAGATACATCCTCATTAAATAATTATGTTATAACCATCGTGCACTTACAACTAATTAAATAAAGGTGAGATCCATAAAATAATGTAACCTTACTCGCGAACATAATACCATCGAGAATGGCTGTCGTTCTTCAAATAATTATTGCACATGATTAACGCTAGCATAATTTCACTAACCAAGAAGTAAAAAATTGCAGGATTAATGCATTGTTTGGGAAAAATCTGAGGTTGTATCCATAGTCTATAAAAGAAAACAACGAAGTATTACTCAAGACCGTAAAACAATCACGATGGCAGCCAGTTGGTTTAATACAAAAAGATCATGGTTATATAAATAAAGATCTTACAAAAAATAATGGATATTAAACAGTTGAAGTCCAACATTCCCTTATATATATATATATATATATATATATATATATATTACATAGTGGATGTAATACCATCGTTGATGGCTTCCACTGTAAAATCGAAATATCAATGTTATAAACCACATGGGAATACGACCTGTTAATGGAACCCAAACCCTACCAAGGTATAAACTAATATATTACATTACATTAAAGTGCCATAGTATGGCTAAAGGGCCAAAATGAGCCCGATAGGGGTTTTATAAAAACCATTTACAAATTTTAAAAAAAAGAACCACTTATCGTAATTGATGCGGCTACCCTTGGATCCCTCACAACCTTTTCCCAGCGTGACCTACAATCACGATAGGGTGGGTCAGTATGGGTCCTCTGCTACAAAATAAATACTAAATCTTAAAACACGGTGGAAGTGCAGACTTACCTAGGCGTTTGGAAACGTGGAACTAGGAGGAGGTGACCCTGTCACCTCCCTCTCCAGTGCTGAAACCTGCAATTTTCCATTTGGAGTCAGTTTAACATCCCATTGTACTTTCTATGTAAAACCCAGTAATAAAATTAAAGAGGATGGAAACCTTACGTTGGAATTTGGCAACGAGGGCCACAGGTCGGCTCTTTCGAGCACCCTTGTAACTCTACAGCCTGCATTCACTAAAAAACGTATTAGTGAAAGAAAACTAGAACTATCCATTGTAAACCAAGTAAAACGTAGAGTGAAAGTAACAAGTCAATGTTTACCTATTGGAGCAGGTTCTTCGCATGTTGGGAGCATTGGTAGGCTCATTAAAGCTCCAATATGTTTGGAAAACCATCGTGGAATATTGGGGTGTTCAAGTTACCTCGGAGAGAACCAAAAAAACACCATTAACAATGTGGAAACACAATAAGAACATCATAGTGCAGAGCTCGGACCTTGACTAATCTCCGATAAGAAACAACACCAAATGTGATCTTAGAAAGAGTTAAGGAAATTACGAAACCCTATGAAAACCTTTAGATCTCACCATCCATGTATAAAGAAGAGATTTAATCAGCGTGTTTCCTCATGGGCCGGTTGTGATGCCAACTTATAGCAAGGATAAGTTTAAATGTCCAACAAAAGTACCATTTACTGCTTGGCCAAATCATTAAATTTCAAATCATTGCAAATCCAAACCTTAGATATTGTTTAAATGCCATCCGTATGACTTATTCCTTAGAGAAAAAAAATTCTTATAATATAACAAACCTTATAACATGACAAACCAACCTTTGCATCCAACACCACACCATGTATCATTTTATATATATGTTAGAACCTTCGAGGTGTTAGGACTTTGGTTTATAATGCTATCATGGGTTATTCCAAGGTCCACACCCCTTTCCACGATAACCATAATATTTATGCATATTACAAATATATTTGAATCATGCTATCACCTTAGTCGTAGGTTAGGCCAAGTTCATTTGAAATATTGACAATCCTAGCATAGTGTTATGCCTTCAAATATATTAAAATCATATTGAAAGCATAGTGTGGTTTATGAATTGTAATATTTTAAATCATATGAAAACCATATGATATAGTATTTACTCATGAACATCAAGTACCATAAAGAAATGCATTAAGTCAAAAACATGTAGCATCATGCCAACAATAAGTATGTAAACCCTCACTGTTTATTGATAACAAGAGGTCACTGTATGGAAAACCATATGCTTACAAACCCTAAGCTTCTCATGCTTAGGGGAAGGTCCTTACACCCATAGTATAAACTATGGTAAGGCCAAGTCCTTGTAAAAATAATGTAATTGACGGGCTAGGTTAAGATTATGAACAATCTCCCTTGCCTTAGGTTAGTTCATCCTATCATAAACATAAATAAATAAATAAAAAGGTATAAACAAAGTACATCACCTACGTGGACATGGATGAAGGTTTCAAAAGGATATAACCATCGTAATTAGTAGCAAAACTTGTAATAACCAATAGGACAAAGTTATTAAAAGCATCAAAAGTAAAAAATAGAAATATTATAAGTACATGTAAAAGTAATGCATGCAAAAAAGAAATTATTTACAATTTTTTAGGTGTGTTACATAATGGTATCAAAGCATGGTTACAACACTAGGCTTGAATCGACTCAACACTAGAACTGCTACAGAAAACACAAAACTAACTTCCACTTTATTTTGGCTAAATTCTCTTACAAACAACAAAGAAAAGAATAACTATATTTTGCAGGAAACATGGTAGATGTAGAGAAGTCTGTAGAAGAGGAATGTCACCCAGAAAATCCTTTACATAACGAAGAGGGTAATTTAAAAGATGGGTAAATTTGGGTAGACTTAAATGACAGTTAAGATAATAAATGTGAACTAAAAAGAATTGTTAAAGAGTTAAGGTCTGAATTAAGAAAAGTTAAACAAGATAAAGAGCTAATTCTAAAGGCTCGAGAAGAACTAAATGTCATTCTGTTCACTAAAATACATAACGATGAAAAGGAAAAAAATAAGGAATCTGAACAATAAATTCCTAAAACTGCACATTACAAACATAATGGAAGAAAGCTGGAATTTTCTAGCCATAAACCTGAAAATTCCAATGAAGAGTCAATTAAACATCACAAAAAATAGGAAGAGTCAAGCAAAAGCAGTGACAATTACAAAAAGAAAAAGAAATACAGACTCTATGAGGAAATCTTTTGGGACTTAAAGAAAATTAAACCATGAATTTTTAATGGGAAACTTGAGAAGGGAAAAGAGGCAGAAGCCTTCCTGTCTAGAATGAAAAAGTATTTCTCTTGGTTGTGGAGCCTAATATTCCAGATCCAGAGATATTATTCAGACGTTTTTGTAACCCAAGTGTACTATACACTCATTCCCCCTGCCTTGGGGTTCGGGATGTGTGTTGGCCAACAGTTATGCGGACCCATGGTATTAGGTTGACCGTAGTATTTTCCCATGGTATTTTTTCCCTATAAAAGAGACCATTGTAACACGGCTGTGTATGGTATTATTGCATTGTAAACAATCTCTATGATTGTGCGAGAGAGACTGAGAGAGCATGAAGAGGAAGTGCAGCGGTTTTTCTATAGGTTGTATCCCTTCATCTTTTTGGACTATAATAAAAGGACTGGCAATTTCTTTGTGGACGTAGCCCATCATTTGGGTGAACCACATTATAGCTTTGTCTCTCTATAATGTGTTTAATGTGTTTTACATCTTGTTTAATGATTTAACTCTATATCTGTTATTTCTCTGTAGTCCTATTTTCTAACAATTCGTATCAAAGCCAAAAGGTATATTTGGCTTGTAAACTCGCAGGAAAGAAGGGTTCCTGGTTTGAGTCGGAGCAATGGCGGAAGAGGGAAGTTTTAGGGTCAAGAAATTTAACAGCCAAAACTATCAGTTATGGAAGATGAAAATGGAGGACTATCTGTACCAGAAGGATCTATACCTGCCATTGGGTGAAAAAGGAAAACAATTGGAAGCTATGAAAGATGAAGAATGGGAGGATCTTGATAGAAAGGAACTAGGAACAATACGGTTGTGCCTGGCTTCGTCCGTGTCGTTCAATATTTCGAAAGAAAAAACAACAGAGGGTGTGATGAGCACATTGAGTAAGCTCTACAAAAAACCCCCAGCTTCTAACAAGGTATTTTTAATGAAGCGTTTATTTAATATGAATATGTCAGAAGGTGGGTCTGTTGCTAACCATTTAAATGAGTTTAGTACACTTACCAGTCAGTTAAGTTATGTAAAAGTGAACATTGATGATGAGGTTAGGGCTCTTTTAGTCTTTTTCTCATTGCCAGAAAATTGGAATAGCTTGGTCATGGCTGTAAGTAACTCTGTCCCTAGTTCAAACACTCTTAAGTTTGATGATTTTGTTGGTGTTATTCTTAGCAAGGAAATGTGAAGAAAAAGCACAGGTGACACATCAGGTAATGCGTTGACCATGGAGACCAGAGGGAGACAAAATGAGAGAGGAAGGAGCCCAGGAAATCACGGCAAGTCTAAAAAGGGAAGATCCAAGTCCAGATTCAGAAAATAGAGTGTTGGAACTGTGGTAAGAAAGGATGCCTGAAGAAAGACTACAAAACACCAAAGAAGAAAGGTGAGAGGCAGCAAGAGACTACCTAGGAAGCTAATGTAGCAGGTGATGTGTTACAAGATGCTTTGATTCTTGCATTAGATAATACTAGTGATTACTAAGTAGTATATTCAGGGGATTCATGTCATGCTACACCCCATAGGGAATTCTTTCATGATTATGTTCAAGGTGATTTTGGGCATGTGTTATTGGGGGATGATGAACCATGTAAAATTGTTGGAAAGGGTAAGGTGTGGATTAAGTTAAATAATGGAAATGAGTAGTTGCTAAAGGATGTAAGGAACATTCTTTCTATGAAAATAAATATGATCTCAATAGGGTAGTTGGGAGATGGCGGCTATTTTTCTACATTTTGATAAACGTGGTGGAAGGTCACTAAAGGATCAATGGTAGTTGAAAAAGGAGATAGGATAGGTACATTATATTTATGTCCTCATAATACTGATTCTTCTATTTTTGTAGCTTCCACAAAAATTGGTGTGGCATTGTGGCATCATAGGCTTGACTACATGAGTGAGAAGGGGATGCAGATTCTCCACTCAAGGAAAGTGCTTCCAGATCTGAAGCAAGTAAGTTTGGAATTCTGTGAGAACTGTGTTTATGGAAAACATAAGAGAGTTATATTTCTCAGGGTTGGGAAGCAAAATAAGTTTGAAAAGTTAGAGCTTGTCCATACAGATGTAAGAAAATATACCAGGTTAAGTAGACCCCCTGAACGATTCTCTCCTTCACTGTATTATTTATTGATGACTAATTCTGGTGAACCAGAATGTTTTGAAGAAGCAATGCAGGTGGAAACTAGAAAGAAGTGGGAGAAAGGCATGGATGAGGAGATGGAATCATTGGGAAGAAACCAGACTTGGGATCTGGTTAAGTTTCCTGCAGAAAAAAGGCCATTGCAGAATAAATGGGTTTACAAGTTGAAGGAAGAAGATGAAGGAAAGAAGCGGTACAAGGCTAGACTTGTTGTAAATGGGTTTGCACAAAATAAAGGTATAGACTTTGATGAAATATTTTCTCCTGTTGTTAAAATGACTTCAATTAGAACTATTTTAAGTCTAGTGGTGGTAGAAGATTTGCATCTTGAACAGTTAGATGTAAAAAAATCCTTTCTCCATGGGGATTTGGAGGAAGAGATATATATGGAGCAGCCACAAGGGTATGAGGTCAAAGGGAAGGAGAATTTGGTTTGTAGGTTGAAGAAGAGCTTGTATGGCCTGAAGCAAGATCCAAGGAAGTGGTATTTGAAATTTGAAAAGTTTATGACAGAACAAGGTTATGATAGATGTCATTCTGACCATTGTGTTTATTTCAAGAAGCTAGATAACGGAAGATATATTAACTTTTTATTGTATGTGGATGACATGCTTGTTGCAGGGTCTAACATGCAGGATATAAATGTGCTCAAAAGAAAACTAGCTAAATCATTTATGATGAAGGATTTTGGTGCTGCAAAGAAAATCCTTGGTATGGGAATAACAAGAGACAGGAAAAATCACAAATTGACGTTGTCTCAAGGTGAGTACATAGAAAAGGTGTTGCATAGGTTTAGAATGCAGAATGAAAAACCAGTGAGTACACCTTTGGCCAGCCATTTAAAACTAAGAAAGTATATGTGTCCAGAGACACAAAAAGAGATAGATTACATATCCAAGATTCCCTATTCATTAGTGGTTGGAAGCTTGATGTATGCCATGGTGTGCACAAGACCAGATATTGTACATGCAATGGGAGTTGTGAGTAGGTATATTAATAATCTAGGTAAATAGCATTGGAAAGTAGTACATTGGATTCTCAGATATTTGAGAGGTACCACTTCTCATGCATTATGTTTTGGAGGTTCAGACACTGTTATACATGGATATGTTGATGCAGATATGGTTGGTGATAAAGATAGTAGGAGGAGCACCACAGGGTATGTGTTTACTATGGGTGGAACAGTAGTAAGTTGGATTTCAAAACTACAACAAGTTGTTGCACTTTCAACAATGGAAGCATATTATGTTGCTGCTACATAGGCTATTAAGGAGATGATTTTGTTGCAAAGGTTCATGGAACAATTGGGTAAGAAGCATGAGAATAGTAGGCTATACAGTGACAGCCAGAGTGCCATTCATCTTGCAAATAAATCATCCTTTCATTCGAGGACTAAACATATACAACTCAAGTACCGCTTCATAAGATCTATTCTAGATGAAGAACTATTAAAACTGGAAAAGATACACACTAGCTAGAATCCTACAGACATGTTGAGAAAGGGAGTAACTAGAGAGAAACTGAGTTCCTGCTCAGTTTCTGTTGGCCTTCAATCATGAAGGTGAAAGTGAGAAATTAGCCAAGTCCAAGATCCAGAGCATAGTATAGCAAGTGCAGTAGAAATGGAGTTATTGTGATTAGTCTCCAAGTGGGAGATTGTTGGTTGTGGAGCCTAATCTTCTAGATCTAGAGATATTATTCAGCTATGTTTGTAACCCAGGTGTACTGTACACTCATTTCCCTTACCAACAGTTATGCGGACCCATGGTATTGGGTTAACCGTAGTATTTTTCCGTGGTATTTTTCCCCTATAAAAGAAAGCATTGTAACATGACTGTGTATGGTATTATTTCATTGTAAACAATATATGCGATTGTGCAAGAGAGACTGAGAGAGCGTGAAGAGGAAGTGCAGAGGTTTTGCTGCAGGTTGTATCCCTTCATCTTTCTGGACTATAATAAAAGGACTGGAAATTTTTTTGTGGACATAGCCCATCGTTTGGGTGAACCACGTTATATCTATGTCTCTCTGTAATGTGTTTAATGCATTTTGCATCTTCTTTAATGATCTAACTACATATCTGTTATTGCTCTACGGTCCTGTTTTCTAACAATTTCCAGATATACAACTACTCTAATGAATTAAAGGTTGAAAAGGAAATCTATAATTTGACTCGAAAGGCAGATATATGGTGGAAAGAAATAAAGAATTTTAAGGGGATAAAAGAGAGATATGTAACTTGGAAAAATGTGTTTAAAAGAAAGTACTCATCAGAACAATATTATGAAGAAAAGTACAAAGAATTTTATGAACTAAGGCTAGGATCCATGACGATGACATAACTCTACAGTTATTTTTTTAATCCTGGATCATTACATTGCTTACATGATTTATGAGAAACCTAAAATACAACGGTCTCTCAATATTTTTCCTATCATTTTCAAAGAAAGGATTGAGTATGAAAATCCAAAGATGCTAGAGGAATCGATGAGAAAGGAAAAATCCTGTTACCAAAACAAAAACAAAAGTGAAAATGTACTAGCTTAGAAGAATAATAGGACAAATAATTTTGATCCCAGAAAGAAGCAGAATAATTTCCATAAAATAAATAAATAACTATAGGGGATATCTAGGTAATAACTACAAAGGATTTAAACCCCATAATTCTACAGTAAAAGAACCTTCTACTCTTATTAACAAGAACCCAACACAAAAATAACCCTTAAAATGTTGGGAGTGTGGAGGGCCACACTACTTTAAAGACTCCCTAGTAAGAAAAAAGAATTTTAATGTTCATTCTATCCAAGAAGTAGTTATAGTTGGGTTCATAGCAAGGAGCATGCCCGAAATATGTGCCGCATTGGAAAACTAACAAGCATAACACCATACTTCTATGGTTGAAATTGGATGTATGATAAACAATCAACCTATTTATATTTTAACTTATTCAGGTGCAATCTTGAGTTACAGATCACCTAGAATAGTTGAATTATGCAAACTAGTACCAGGAATGTTTTGATAAGTACTGGCTAGTATAGTTAGCCGCCGGTACAAAACAGAAAGTTATTGGTCTTGTTAGAAATTGTAAATTGATGATGAATGATTTCCTTACGCATGTTAGTGTAAATATTCTACCTTTAGGATCCTATTATTTATTAATATAAATGGATTATCTAGAAGACCATAAATTAGTGTTGAACTGTTTCGACAAAAAATTTACATGTACTAATGATAATGGAAACAATATAAAAGTAAAAGGGATCCATAGAAAGGATACAATCTGAGAAATATCTATGTTACAAATGAAAAGAGTAAGAAAAGGATGTAAGGTGTTTGTTTTCTATATAATGAATGATAATGAAAATGACAATAAACTTAAACTAGAATACATACTAGTCTTGAAGGAGTTTGAAGACATATTTCCAGAAAAAGTCCCTAGACTTCCTCCAAAAATATACATTGACTTCATGATCGATCTAATACCTGGAGCAGTACTAGAAACGAAAGATTCATACTAAATGGATATAATAGAACTTACAGAGCTGAAAGCACAACTGCAAGAACTAAATGATAAAAAGTATATTCGACCTAGTGTATCTCCTTGGGTACCACCGATGTTGTTTGTGAAAAAGAAGGACAAAACATTAAGATTATGTATATATTACTGACAGTTAAATAAAATGACCATTAAGAACTGTTACCCACTTCCCCGGATAGATGATCTATTCGATCAACTCCATGGAGAAACTATATTTTCAAAGATAGAATTAAGGTCTCGTTATCATCAAGTACAAATAAAGAATGAGGATCTCTTTAAAACAATATTCAACACCCTCTATGGTCACTATGAGTTTGGGGTAATTCCTATTGGGTTGACAAACGCACTTGCTACATTCATGTGTTGAATGAACAACATCCTAAGTAACAACTTAGATAAGTTTGTGGTTGTCTTCATCGATGACATACTAATATACTCTAAGAATGAACAAGAACATATGGAACATTTAAGGATAATTCTAGAAGGGCTTAGAGAACAACAACTTTATGCAAAATTCAGTAAATTTGATTTTCATTAAAGATAAGATTCAATACCTTGGACACATAGTGTCCAATGAAGGAATCTCTGATGTCGATACCAACAAAATAAATTCCACCACTGAATGGTTGGTTCCTAAGAATGTAGCTAACATCAGATCATTTATGGGGATTACCGGATACTACCGAAAGTTCATCGAGGGATTTTCTAAAATTTTCTACCCCATAAATTCATTACAAAATAAAGGTAAAAAGTTTGAATGGACTAAAAATGCATGGAAATATTTAATAAACTAAAAAATCCATTAACTACTGCCCCGATCTTAAACATTGTTCATCCAATAAAGGATTTCATTGTATGTATTGACACTTGCAAGGAAGGGCTAGGAGGATTTTTATTACAAGAGAATTTATGTTGTGGCATATGAATTTAGGAAATTAAAATAAGATTAGAAAAACTATGTGAAACAGGATTTAGAACTTGTTTCCATAATTCATTCCTTAAAAATGTGGCGACATTACCTAATTGGGATGACATTTCTACTTATGTCTCATAACATAAGCCTTAAATATTTATTTGATCAACAAAATTCAAATGCGAGACAGACAAGATGGCTGTCCTTTTTAAGCGAATATGATTTCGAAATCAAACATATAAAAGGAAAATAAAATAAAGTGGTGAACGCTCTAATTCCTCATCCAAATTTACTGTTTGCAAGCAGCAGCTATGAATTTGATATGAAAAATCAGATTCTAACCACTAAAAATTATGATAGGGAATTTCATATTTTAAAAGAAAAGACTGTTAAAAATGAACAAAACCAAGTAAAAACAAATTTTAGCCTAAATAAACAAGGGTTGTTGCTTCATCAAAACAGGTTGTACATACCAAACATAACAGAAATTAAACTTACAGTTATGAATGAGCTCCATAAACAACCATATTTATGGCATCCTGGATACTAGAAAATGATCACTATGATCAGAAAGGATATCTTCTAGCAAAACATGAAGAGAGAAGTGGAAGAATACTTAGTTGATTGTCTTGAATTTCAACAAGTTAACTCAAAACATCAACATCTAGCAGGATTGTTGTAGACACTACCCATTCTAGAATGGAAGTGGGAAAAAATTAGTATGGATTTTATAACAGGAATACTGAAGTACTTCTAACAGCATGATTCAAACATGGTCGTAGTTGACAAATTAAGTAAGTTTGCTCATTTTAGTCCTATTAAATCTACCAATAAAGATGTTAACATTGGAATATATTTTCATCAAACAGCTATTCAGGCTACACAGTGTACCAAAAGTAATAGTATCTGATAGAGACCCACAATTTATAGGTAACTTTTGGAAAGCCTTGTTTAAAGGTTTGGGAACACATTTAAATTTCAGTACTGGATATCATCCACAAATGGATGGGAAAACTGAAACGATAAATCAATTCTTATATGGCATGCTAAGCATGTATTTCATGGACAAAACAGATAAGTGGGAATACTACTTAGACGTAGTGGAATTCGCATATAATAATAATTTTCAAGTTTATGCTGGCATGGGTTCGTTTGAAATATTATATGGAGGTAAGTGTAATTCTCCAATATCATGGAGCAGTCCAATTGACAATTGTTTTTTGTTAGTAAGTAGGTCCCTTTTCTATTACTTCTTAAACCATAATTGAATACATACATACTTCTGGCTCCTAAAACATGGAGTCAGGAAATGCTCCTGCAACCAAAAAGTGAAAATAAACAAAATCAAACAAATAGAGTGTCTTAAGAGTGTGAGGGTTTCCCAACCTCTAAACAATGGCATCCTCACTCTTCTATAAGCTGAGAACATGAAAGTAGACATAAACAAGAAAATGAACTAGAAAAAAGAGAGTAGGAGAACAGACTAAGGATTCATGTTAGATTTTTCCTCATTTTCATTGGCTTTGTTAGCTCCCTCACCATTGTTTCCCATTAGACCACGGTTAAATGGAGGCTCTACCAGATGCAACAAGATTTTCATGTGAACCAAGCCTTTCTATGCATTCTCTTTAAATGTACTAACAATGATTCTGACCAGATATGCAAAACTCTATCTTTCATTCATTTAGGGAGAGAGGATAAATTTTAGCCTCCAATAGTTAGACATGACCACATCACAGCCCATCCTAAGCTTGAACTCCTTGAAGATCTCATTCTCCATCGCTATGATGGACTGGAGAATGTGCTCAGGTGTTTCTTGGTTAAACAAAGGCTCCCATTCCACCTCCTCAACACCTTCTTTATGTGTTGTCATGTTGATCATCGAAACAAGAACCTTGGTCAAGCGGGTTCGCCTGCATGGGCACTTGTGCTTCCTGACTTGACCCTGCTTGAGTATGCTCACCAAATATTTACCTAAACTAGCGTGATAGTATTTTTCCCAAAAAAACTAAAGAATGTTGAGTTCCATTCTCTCCCTCTACACATCACTCAGATAGCTGATGGTATGTCATTGCAATACCATCTAATAATTTCACCCAGTATGCATCATCATGGATGGGGGGTGGCGCAATGTCCTAACCTGTACAGAGCCCACTGGAATTGAATTTATGTCAAAATCCATGGCATAATGTGATATCTCCCATTCACGTTTCCTCTCATCCCTCTTATCACTCCAGTGATCACCGCGATGTACCGCAGATGTCTTATGCATACATGAGAGTGCTCGAAGGGTGGATAGTTGTCCCCTCATGCACTTTCCCACCATATTTTATTGCATCATCCTCTTGATGTCCACATGCATCCAGGAAGTCCAGTTGATAAATTAATGTTAGGACCTGATTTATTAAAAGATATGGAACTAACCATGAAACAGGTATAGAAAAAATTGAAGGATGCCCAAGACAAACATAAAAGTTATGCTGATTTAAAAAGAACTCCTGGAGAGTTCTAGGGGGTGATCCTGTATATATAAAGGAAAATCCTAAGAAAATTTCCTTGAGACTAGGAAAGTATTCAAAATTGGCACCCATGTATTGTGGGCCATTTGAAATTTTAGCTAAAGTAGGTTCAGTTGTGTACCAGTTATCCCTACCACTCAATTTTAAAATGCATAATGTTTTTCACATTTCTATATTAAAATGATATGTCCATGACGATTCTCATGTGATTGATTGGAATGTAATCCAGGTGGAACACGAAGGAGAGTTCCAAGTGAGGTCAGAGCACATTCTTTACAAGAGAAATTTTTTACTCATGAACTGTACCATAGGACAAGTCAAGGTGCAATGGAAGCACCTTAGTCTGGAAGAAGCTACATGGGTACTAGAAAGTAATATGCGGAAGGCATATCAGAACTTATTCCAAGAGGCTAAATTCTACATAATATGGAATTGAAATTTTCTATTCTAAATTGTATCTTGTATTCCTACATTTAACTATAGATTTCCTGATTGTATCGATTTTTCCTTAATACGGATTTACGAAAGTTTAATGTCGAGTGAATCTCCAATTCTTGTTCATAGTCTATATCTATATTATTAAATATAATTATGAATGGATTTCACTAAATAATAGTAACATTATACCACCCATAAGATTCCCATGTAAGTATTTCAATTTGAATAAGGTCTATTTAACAAATCATGAAAGTACAATGTCACTACCGTAGGTATACATACCCATAAATAATGAATTAAATCCTAGCAAAAACCTTTAAATTAAGTTAACAAGAATTTAGAGATATGATTTACAACCATGTATAGAGGAAACTAACTTAAGAAGAAGGTTATATTTATTTGATGACCACTAGGTCTGTCCAAGCACTGTAAAAAAAATTCTCAATCAAATTATAAACAAATCAAATGTTTGACTGCTAAATATATACTCTTATGTTATATTACACTACCTAGATCGTGGATTGAATCTCCTTAATATATTTTATTAATAGTTACGTGAGAAATTTACACATCGATTTATAATAATGCAACTAGGAAATCATCTCATGAAAACCAACATACGGATTGAATATCCTATTAACATCCACGAGCATGCACATGATAATACAGAAACAATATAAATCAAATATAGCACTGACTGATAGGCTAGCTAACACAACCACTATCATGACATCAAAACCGGTATCACTATCATCGATAACCGAGTTTTTAAAACATTAGAATCTTAACTTTAGTTGATATATCACCATACCCTGTGGTTTGTGTCTTTTAAAACACCACAAACGACGTATTTACAGGGTCATAAGTCCACATTGTGGATACCATAAGTTATACAGAGATAGATCCTCATTAAAGCATTCTGTTATAACCATCGTGCACTCACAACTAATTAAATAAAGGTGCAACACATAAAAAAATGTAGCCTTACTCATGACCGTAATACCATCGAGGATGGATGTCATGCTTCTAACAATTATTGCACAATATTAACACTAGAAAAATTTCATTAACCAAGAATAAAAAGAATGCAAGATAACCCATCCATTGTTTGGGAAAATCTGAGGTTTTATCCGCAATCTATAAAAGAAAAAAATGAAGTATTACTCATGACTGTAAGACCATCTTGATGGCATTCGGTTGGTTTAATACAAAAACATCATGGTTATATATATACAGAGAACAATAAAAGATATTAAATAGTCGAAGACCAACATTCCCTTTTATTCACACAACACAAATATATATATATTACAGACTAATTGTAAGACCATCGTTTATGGCTTCCACTATAAAATCGAAATACCAATGTTATAAACAGTATGCCAAATAAGACCCGTAAAGGGCACCCAAACTCTACCAAGGTATAAACTATTGTATTACATCACATTACAATACCATGGTATGGATAAAGGGTCGGCATAAACTTGATAAGGTTTTTATAAAAACCATTTACGAATTTAAAACCAGAGAACCACTTATCTTAATTAATGCCGCTACCCTTGGAGCCATTGCGACCTATGCCTAATGTGACATGCAATCATAATAGGGTGAGTCAATATAAGTCCTCTACTAAAAAATAAAAAATAAATATTAAACTAGGGTTGAAGTGCATACTTACCTGGGAAATTGGAAACACGGTCCTGGGAGGAGGTAACCCTGTCGCATCCCTATCTAGTGATGAAACATGGAAATTTCTATTTTCATTCAGTGTAACATCCTGTTATAGCTGATTTTACCACACTAGGTGAATCACACTTGTATGGCCTTCCCCTGTCCCTCTGCAGACTTGTTAGACCCCTTGGACCACTTTTTGTCCTTTGATGTTTCTTAGACCATCCCTAAAAACATGTGAAAATTGCTATATGTGACTTTTAAACCCCTTATCGTGTATATACATGGGTTTGACCTCTAAAACCACGTACATCGGGATGTGTACAAAAATCCAAATCCTTTTGGAGTTTTCCTTGACATGGATCTAACTCACTTGTCTCCTGGCCTTCCATATGCCTTGAGATCACTCGGATTCGACCTTTCATTACCCCATCGAAAATCTATATAAGGAACCCTTTGAATACATTGAAGGCATAAGAGAATTGAGAGCAAATAAACTATAGTCCATTGTTCCCAAAACTTATACTTGAGTCTGCATCCCTTTGTCCCTTGGAGCACTTTGGTGTTCTTCCCAAGCTTGCATTTTGCTTGTGAGCTTGCTATCGAGAGATGGAGGATTGAGGTGGTGGAGGCCCAAGTGGGGGATTCACTTTCTCCGATTCATGGACGTGCCGACAGAGGTTGTATTCATTCTAATCTCTAATTTTATATTAATAGAAATATCTTTTCCTGTCTAATAATGTATGTTTGAATGAATATTTTATCCATGGATGATTTCAAATGCTTATACGTTGTTGATTATATATGC
>LPNX010597908.1:0-173772 GCA_001517045.1 Pseudotsuga menziesii
ATACTTTTATTAAATTAAAACTAATTATTTTACCGACTTTACAATTGCGTAAAACATTAAAATTGGTAATGTATGACATTTTGACACGTACAAGTCAAGGTAAATACATTACACATGTCAGACCTATCGGAACGGCACTACCCATGATAAAATAAAATAATAATGTAAGAGGCGGTGGAAGGAGGTATAAGGAGGGGGATTTGGGGATTTCAGGGGAGGCCGTGGAGAGGTTGGATTTATTTTGGGGAAAATTGGACTCTGCATGAGGAAAACGAAGAAGAAAAATACTTGAGGAGGGGGACAACTCAAGGATGAGAATATTTGTAAATGACTGAGACTGAGAAGATAAAGAATGGAGAGGAAGCTGCTCTTGGTATTATTGGTCTGTGGGCTCGGGGGCTAGGAAACCCGTGGGTTTCCTAGGGCCAGCACATGATGAGAGCTGGTCGGCAGGGTGGCACATCATGTTGTTAATCAAGGCTCCGTTGGTTGGATGGAAAGCTTGGAGAGGAAGGGGCCTACAAGTCTACAGCAAAATCTTGGATTCACTACGAACGCTGGCCCCAGGTATTTCAATTCCAGATAAGTATATTTTAAATTTATGTATGGTATTATTGTCTAGTTTACAAAAGTAAAATTTATGAAGTTTTTTTAAACCTGTACAGCTCCTATTTCTACGTTAATATGTTTAGGGTTCATGATTGTACATTCATGTGTTTACAAAACTAATAGTACAGACCTAGATATAAACTTGTAATATGATTTAAATGGTCTTGATAGAGACCATCACTAAGAGAGAGGGAAAGAGTGCTCTACTGGTTAGGTAGAGCACTACAGTATGCAGAGTAGAAATCCTAATATCTTGGTCCCCCCCCCCCCCCACGTCAGATGTTCAAATTCAATTTTGATGGGGCGGCCAAAGGAAACCCATGGGAGGCGGGATACAGAGGGATCTGCTGAAACTGTAACGGGGAAATCTTACAGGTTTTCTTCAGGAACTTAGGCCATTATACCAACAATTCAGCGGAGTTGGAAGGGATGATCCAGGGTGTCCAAATTGTCATCTGGAGTGGATGGCTGCTGGCGATAGTTGAAGGGGAATCACAGGTCCTCATCCACATGGCTCAACAGATGGAAAATGGAAATCCAACAGAGAAGGTGGACTCTAGCTGGCGTCTTGCGGGGAGAATGGAGGACCTTCAAGCGCTAATCATGGCATATCCAGCATTATTTTTTCACCACGTCAGGAGAGAGGCTAACTGGGTTGCAGATCTAATGGAAAACATTGGGGTCTTCGACGTTAGGGCTAGTTGGAGGGGACACCTTGAAGACTTCGAGGGATAACAGTGGATTCCCAGCTGTCGTCAACTTGCAGCTCATGATGGAGATGAAAGGGGCCAGATGACAGGCCATACGAGTGAGGAACATGGACTTGAGAGGAGGTTGCAAGGCCCTCCCACGCGTCGTCTTTGTTAATGTGCGGTGAGCAGGTGGTCTCAGATCTAGACAATCTGAGCATATCCTTTTTTCATTAATAGGAGGTATGAAGGGGTGATGAAGAGGAACAAAAGTACAGTATCCACACGACCAGGTGATTTAGCAGTGATGGAGACTCCTATGTTGAACCCCATGTGAGGTATGGGGAGGGAAGGTGCCTGGATTTGGGTCATCATTATTTGGGATGGGTTCGTTCATTCATTAATGGGTTTTTTCCTTATATATCAGGCAAAGGTGGCCAAGGCTAGTGCATATGAGCAGGGTAGAACGCAGGCCCGATTTCTAAGTATAGACGAGGAACCAAAGAAAGGAGGAGGGACATCTACTAGAAAGGAGAACAAAGATGAGTAGGGGAAAATGGCCTTGCCTCGTGGAAGTCTTGGAAAACCAGGGGGCGGCATGGGTGTGACTAGTAGTAGGGGCAAAGGAAAAGATTGCAGTGGGAAGGGGAAGAGGGCTGTGACCCGGGCCCAATTGCAGGCTTAGGATGAGGTGGAGGATTTTAAAGACTGCATTCCGCTTATCTCCAGGCTTGCAATGGAAAATATGGAAAATTCCCTCTAGGAGCAAGTTAAGGAAAGGCCAATTGAGGAGTTTTGGGAGGAGGTGGATGGGTGGGTCTCTGATCCAGGATCCACGGCAGGACGTGCATCGACCTATGATTGTATGGTGATGATCTACTGGGTCCTTATGAACCTAGTCTCTCAGGTGAATCTCAAGTCTGCGGCAATAATAGAGGAGTAGATGGTGGTAATGCTAGCAAAGAAGGAGGGTGATGAGGAGCCAGTCAAATCTTGGAAGGAGCACAACAAAGAGTGCAGAAAAATCCTCAACAAGGTGGAAGCTCTTAGCACAAATAGTCGCCTCATGCATAGAAAGGTGGACTAGATAGCGTCCTGTCTGGGGATTGCGCTATACTACCTGGGGATGGAGTAGCTTACGTTGGGTAGGTCTGGGCGCTGCACTAGCGGGAGAAATGTGGGAGCTTCTCCAATGGAGCACAATGTGGAGGCAGTGTTGCAGCCGAGCGGACGCGGTCTGTCTAGGAGCATCATTCCAAACACCTCGATGCTCCCTTGAAGCTTAATGGTGACTTATCTTTTTGAGGTCTGTTGTTGTTTCGGGTGGCTGCAAAGTCGGCCCATAGGTGCTCTAGATAGTTTTATTTTATGTTTTCAGTTAGTAGTAAGTTAGTCTCAGTAAGAAATTCTGGGATCGAGATCTCCACAGTGCGAAATCTCCCGGCTTCTGGGTGGGATTTCAGAATGTAACTGGGTCGGGGTAGATCTGAAACGGGCTGTCTAGGGCTTGCAGTTTGTTTTTATGGTCTCTCTGTAACAGACTTTAAGCAGTAATATATCTTTTATTTACACAAAAAAAGGATAATACTATTGCGATCCTCTATTGGAAATTCATGTCTATATTTTCTATGGTATTTTATAATGAAGAAATCAAATTTCATTTTCTTGCATTATTGTATGATATTTTGTTGTTTTATATAGAAGGATTAAATGAATGTTGATGTATTTATAAAGCAAACTGCTTAGGAAATATTATAAGTTATATCACAAATGGAAGGAATAGAAAAACCTAATGTTGGTGGGAAAGAAGCCAAATATGAATTTGAAAAAAAAAACAAGACCGAAACGAAGTAAAAGACGAATTTTTTTTTTAAGTAGGATAAACTTCTCACTTGACATAAGGAGAGACACCTTATTAAACTCTTTTTTCCTACCTATAAAGGTGTTATCTGTAGTTTTCTTATGGGTTATGCAAATGACCCAATACTGACAACTGGTACTAATAGGAAAAGATCCAATAGAAGAGTATTTGCTTTCCTCTACTTACCACCAGAATTATTCCAATACCTTTTAGATATTTAAAATTTATTTATTAAACAACAAGGGAAACAAACTATGTCGAGCATGTCAATATCATATACAACAGCAAAATCTACTAAACAATGACAAAAGACATGGGAAGAGATAGAGGACATGGAAAATGTTCCCTATGCAAGTGCTTCTAGTAGCCCAATGTATGCCATGGTCGGTATAATGAAATTTGTTTTCTCATGCAGTGGGAGCCAACATCCATGGATGAATCATTAAATCTCCAAACTCAAACTTTTCAAGATGCTAATAATAACCACTTGATCCCTTGCTCTTGCTCCTGCTCCCATTCTCCCAAGTATCTCACCTAACTCTCTTACTTATTTGTTTTATTCCCTATCTCTATCTATATGTATCTATGTATCTATATATTTATATAACGGGTGGTCCTTCCCTTTCAGTTTTTCAGGGTACCCCTCCCTCCCCCCGTACTTTAAATAGTAGGTTTGTCATATGCTCATCCCTCCCTATTTCTTGAGTAAAGGAATATATAGATTTAATTTTTCAACAACTCCTTTCCATTTTTATTTCTTCCCCTTTTAGTACAGTTAAGCTATGGGAAATTACTCTGGGAGCAGTGCATGAGGACAATGGAAAGGTTTCCTTCAAGGAAACAAAAGGGGAATTATTTGAAATGGTTAATATTCCTTCCCAGTTCACAATGGATACTAGACTTGGAAGAATGTATGTACATTTAGATACACCCCAACGATTTTTTGTTGAAATGTATGTAGTTTATTTAAACGTTCCAGATGCAGCAGAGGAGCAAGATATAAATATTACACAAGAGACTCTTCATGGAATTTCAACACATTAGTTGTCTAGGAGACAATAATGGATGGAAATTAGCTCCAACAAATGGGGATTTTCCTGCAAGGAAATAAAATGTTGTCAGGAATAATATTTAATCCAGAGTAGATGTCCATGATGATGTCAAAACCCATATATATGGTATTCAACTAACATTTATTTTTTCAACTACTTTACCCCCATCAATAATCAATGAAGGGCCCAACACTAATCGAAGAATAAACTTGGCATTTAAAATTTGACCCAAAATAGGAATAAGTAGGATGGAAATGACATGTAAATTTAAAACTAATAATTAAGGCAGTACCTTGGTTAAAAATTATCAATATCATGTATTGTCACTTCCCCTCCCCTCTCGCCGATGGAGAGGATGCAACTACACTACTGTCTATCCATTCGGGGATCTAGCCCCATGAACATAATAAAGAATGCATTGGAAATAAAATACATATGCATATGCATAATGCAATAATATAAAGTGGAAGTGAATCTCATTCAATACATTTAGTATGTTAATAAAACAAATACATTGCAGAAATTAAATACAAGAGAGCACTTATAAGTTATCTCGTAAATGAGTTTCCATGAGCAACTAGCTATGTCGCTGCAACATTCCACCCAACCATAGGCCAGTTGTGCTCATCAATTTCTCAGCAAAACATCCACCCCTGAGATGGGAATGATTTCCCCAAGGAAAAAGGGAACAACAGTCTCACACATAGCCAAATACACACCAAGTTATAGCCAAACCAATCTACAATTGGGCTTGTCAGGCTGCTAAGGAAGCAGAAAGGAATAATTGCTAAGCTAGTGAGCTCAACCACATAGCTATCGACACCTGCATAAGATCTATTTAGCTTGGCCTCCACAATACCTACACACCCAACACAAGGAAGTATCCCCTCCACTGTTACACAGTACCTCAGGCCATACCTTCCCTTCCTGTGTTCTCTTAAGTGTGCATAGAAGATTAGCCAACCCCTCTTGAACTTTCTCTGAGGTTCCTCTCTTCACTACATTTATCACAGGTTTATCAAGCCAATTCTGGGCCTTTTCTACTCCTAGGTCTTACACAGACCAAAACAGGGTTGCACATAACAACAAAATACAAATGTTGGGCATGAAGGAAAACATTTTGGCAACAAAAAATGAATAATAAGACGGGGAAATCAACCATGGGTGAGCAATTCCACTTCAGAACACGTTTATGGGAAAAATCGACCTCTACAAACTCCCAAATCGTGAATTCGAATTTAGAAAATTCTATGGGCATTACAGGAGCAAAAACAACCTCTATAAACCCCCAAATCGTGAATCTCTCTTCCTATCCAATGGGCAATAAAGAAATGGGTTTCCAACCATGGAGAAATGAAAGAAAAATGCAAAAAAATGTGAGGGAAAATGCCCCAGCTAGCTCTAGTCACGTTAGGAAGTGAAACACCTGGCTGATGAATGGTTGGGCACCAGTTTCTAGGTGTTTTCTTGCCCCATAAACAAAAACATTTTTTTCAGCTTTCCCCAATACGAAATTGACTACCATACCTCTCCATTCCCCATGCATTAACTGCCTCAACCAACTTCTAGAAGAAATAAATGATTGGGTGCATAAGACGAAATGGGTAGTTGAGAGTTTATGGGTTCTCTCATTGACATTTGTCTTAACACCATTGGCTCAAGGGTTTGGCTTATAATTAAAATTTTATTTTTTAATAATAAAAATAACGTTACATAACGTTATGTAACATTACAAGCTCTCCCCCATACTGGGTTGTAGAGTGCCTCTCGACGCAACTAGTCCACAGATTCACGGTTCTATTTCTTTATACATTTTAACATAATAAAACTACATAGGGAAACAATTCATAGTTCAAACACCATTACTTTCTATGTGATGACAAAGAAAAACTAAATAAAAATTTTCATTTGTACATATAGCATGACAAAACTATAACAGAAGACCAAAAACAAGGTCTCCAAACAAAATTAACAGACCATAGATAACATAAAGATAAATAGCAAAACTAAAATATCTTCAAAGAGGAGATCTCCTGCACCGAACCTTCAATCACATCTACCCATAAAATAGATCCTTTTGAATAAGTTAAGGAAGCCTTCAACAATAGATCTACTTTGAAATTATATTCCTGAAAAATGGGATGGAAGGAAATCATTTCAAATGTTCCTTCAAGTGTTGCTCTAATTATAGACAACCACATGACTAGCATGGTCCCTTGCAATCTAGAAATATCTCTTTCGGAATCAATTATAATCTTATAGTGTCTAGTCACCTACAACTGATATATTTGCTTATTATAAAAAAAATAGAAGAGCCTACAAGGCCAACAACTCTTAACACTGATCTAGTATTAAAAATCGATCCACAGAACATCCAAAATTTGAAAAAAAAACCCTTTTACTACAACCAAAGAGACCCCTAGACCACCTTTATCCTAGTTATCCTAAGGAAAGGGACATAAAAGTATCAAGGGGAGCCTCTCATGAAAGAAGGAGGGTGTAGCAGCCTTAATTTTGCAATTTTGGGAATGACTTTTCACTCCTTGTATGAGCTAATAGTGGATAAGAGTGCTTTCTTAAAAAAAAGGAAATATATTCAAACAAATCTTTGTTCCTTACGGGCTATATATATTCCATAAGACAAAGAAAGGAATTTTTTGTGTGCAGGGGCACATATTCTCCATGAGTTGAAACTCATGACTAAGGATTTAGAAACCCAATTTCCAATGAATTTTAAAACTTGTCTCACCTCAGACCAAACAACTTTGGAGAATTCAGTATATGGATGACCATGCTATTTTTCTAATTAATTTTTTAAATAAAGAAAATTAAACTTAACATAATCAATAATTATATAATGATTTGGTCTTTGAACGTCAATGATAAACAATAAACACAAGGTCTTCAAACACACTTAAAAAAATACAATATTTTTTAAATATTCAATTTAAAAGAAAAAATAAAAATTAAATTGTTTAATATTTTGGTATAAAAATTGTATTTCAAATTACTTCTTTTAAATTGTTTATTCAAGTTTACTATCAACATTTTATTTTTATATGTTGATTATAAATCAATTTTTACAAATTATGTAAAGTTTAGATAGAAAATTTTGAAGCAATTAATATAGTTACTTTGTCGTCATCATCACGATCAACATATTAAGTCTGTAAATCCATTTACAATGTTATAATTTACTAAATTGTAACTTTGCAGATGGATTCATAGACCCCTTGGGGGATTTTGAATCCATATGCAATATTATAATTTAGTAGATTGTAATAGTTCATTGTCAAAATTACAATTTTCCATTGTCGGAGTGACAATTAAAAATGACTAACATACATGACTAATTCATATTCTTGTAGTTGGTCATATTTTTATTCCTTGAATAAATCAACCTAACATTTTTTCATTTTTTATTGTGTCAATTATTATATAGTCATATTTTTTAACATATGACTAAATTAGTAGTTTAAGTTAGTCATTTTTAGTTGGGTCACTCAAAATTTCTCAAACTAGGTACCATATCACTTGAAAAGACTATGGTGATTAATTTTTTTAATCACATAGTCACTAATTCCTCATTTTTTACTAGTGGTTCCAGACTGCACTTCTCTCATAAATACCATTTCTCCTCACATCATCTATCACATGTCTTTTTTAAATATAACCTACACTCCTACATTCCCCATCTTACTTGCAAAGATTAGGTTTTGAGCCAAACCTAGAATATCCAATACTCCTCGAAGTATTCATATTCTTATGTCTTTTAGTTTCAGACAAACTTTACCTCATATGACTATCCTAGTCAGTGAATGATCATCTAATACGACTTCCTAAAAGGCTTCACATGATATGATACACTATATTCAATCAACCAAGAGGAAATGCCCAATTGTGCACTTGAAGGGCCCAAATGCACATCTCCTTTTTTTCTTGTGGAGACTTAGCATAATTTGACTAAACTTCCTTGGACCCTTTTCCTTTCTTGAATTCCATCGACTTGCATTTTTTTTTTATAGTTCCTGACTTTTCCACATCGCTAACATGTTTTGATGAATTTTCTAGGGTATCTATTCTTAAATATATCTCTCAACTTTTATCTTATACCGAAGGTTCTTCCTTTTCCTCTGTCTATCGATCAACCTCATAGCATCAAGTTGTCATCGATCTATCCTTCCATGTTCTCACATCTAATCTCTTTAGAAAACAAATATGCAGTCATATCATCGATCTTCAATGTGGTATTATTGATTCCAATAGCCATGACCAAGCTATCCTGAGAATATGAAAAAGAACACAACACATTGATTCAATTTTCCTTCTCAGTGATTTTAATATCCATGGACAACAACACTATTAACAATGTTCAATGCTTTAATATCTTTGTAACTGATCCACCTTCACCCATCCTTAGAAGAAACTTCTTCAAAAGAAACAACTTGTCAACCATAAATTTCAAGTGGTACAAGTTTCCCAACATTTCCTGCAACTTTTTTGGAGTATCTTCTTATGAGACATTTAGCAATATAGACTATGCTAGAAAAATTCAGATTTTACTCATTTCCTTCCTATCAATATTTTTCTATTCTTCTCTTGGGAGACCCATCGGAATCCTTCTGGGTTGACTGCAATCCTTATTAAGCTTCTAAATCAAAAAAATGTTCGCATTAAACTGTTTGGTTTTGATCCTCAACGTGTTAGCAATTATAACTATGAATCAATACTTCTAGAAGAATCCCACTGTAACAGGTATTTTCTAGATCTAGGACCAAGCCAAACCCTTAGCAACAAAAGTATTCCCCTCCATCCAAATACAGTTCTGATACCTATTATTGGGTCTAAATACAAATTATAGCAGGTTTGAAAATTTTATTCATATAGTTAAACACTTTAAACATAACCAATAGAATAAAACACATTTAATACATCCCTCATAAATTACCTTGGAAACCTCTCTCTTAGAGGAAAACCAATAAACCAATGAGGTCCCAGCTCATATACTGATCAAACATTCTAAACATATGTTTATAACCATGACTTTCTAGACCACAACTCACATTATATTAAATGATCATACTACACATTATACCTCTCGCAATATATGCTTACACTGTATATCATGAATAGCCATTACATCTTATTTATAGATGTAACAAATAAATTACTCATTAATGACAATCCATAAATTCCTAGCTACTTTCAGTTATTCTGTTATAGTTGACTTGATTGGATCAACTTTGGTTGATTCCTCGTTGATCCTTTTGGTTGTTCTGTCGACTTTCCGTTGACAAAGTCATTTTCCTTTTGACGAAACAACTATTCTTGTTGGTTTGTCGACAAAAATTCCGTCATCCATTGCCACCAACTCTAACAAACTTTTACCCCTCAACTATTGACTTTTCCAATCAATCCATATGCAAAGAATATAGCATTCCCAACAATGAAGTATTTTCTATTATATATTTGCCTTGTTTTTAGGCATCCCAACTAAGTCAGAAGGGTATATTACATAAGTGAGACCTTTGGGACTCTAAGTCCAACACATGGAAGGATTGGAGACCACTTTCTTGGGAGTTTGGGTTGTTGGCATCGAATCACCCTTCGATCATGGAATTGTAGTCCTTCCTTCTAGAGTTTGATTTGTTTAATATGAACATTGGGAGGCTTGGGCTCTTCGCGAGGGATTATTAGTTGAGAATTGGCACACCATTGTTACAATATTATTCTTGTCGTATGTATTTAGGTCTTGATGAAAGATGCCCCCTCTCGCTAGTACTGAATGCAACATGGGTATCATCATATGTAGAGGCTTGGAGGGTTCAAAGGATGCATAGTGATTGGTTGGTGCAACTTTCCTAGAAGTTGCCTATGTTTTCTTGGTTGGTGATTTATTAAGGGCTCCCTTCCAAGGACAACTTGNCTTGGAGGGGTCAAAGGATGCATAGTGATTGGTTGGTGCAACTTTCCTAGAAGTTGCCTATGTTTTCTTGGTTGGTGATTTATTAAGGGCTCCCTTCCAAGGACAACTTGGCTTAGTCTTTCCTTTCAAATGGTCTGTGCTCAAGGTGTGAAAGACTGGAGATGGTCAAGTACATTTTTTGTGTTTGTACGTTTTCTATAGATTGTTGGAGGTTTATGAAGAAGCAACATCGAGACTGTTCTTGAACAAGCTCTATTGGAGAGCTACTTTATTTGGATCTATCACTTTTTAATTTGTAGCATTCTTTGCATATTTATGTTTGGAAACTCAAATGCAAGTACGCATTTAACCATTAAAGTAACTTTATTTCTATCTTTATTGTTTTTTGGAAAGATGAAGTTCGACATCAATTATTAGTTTAAACAAAAAAATACCAAGAAATTAGATTTTAATGTATATTCTCATTTGATTTCTATTTTAAAAAGCTTTAAAAATAGAGTAAAGTAAACATTTTATACCTATTCACTCATATCTCTTTGATTGTAAACAAGTTTATGACAATATAATAATTTAATTCATAATATAATTAAAAACAATTAAAAAAATCAATAATTTAATTCATCTAAAATATAGACATACTGATAATCATTTAATTTTTTTTTGACATGCTAATTAAACTATTGAAAGCTTTCTAGAACGATGTTAAACTCATACAAACTTGACAATTTTCTTATGAACTTATTATTTAGATGTCTTTCTAAATCATAACTAGAGACAAGATAAAGATAAGATAGAAACTAAGTCCAATTTTCTTAAAGATGTCTTTCTAAATCAGTAGAGATAAGGTAAAGATAAGAGATAAGATAGAAACTAAGTCCATATTTAAGTGGGTGGATGAAAAGTGGTTGTTAAGTCTCCCTAAGTCGTCGTTTAAAATCGTTGGGGTCATAGTCCCATTGAAAAATCAGAACCATCCAAAACAGATCTGAGCTGTGTGGTGTCCACTATCCTCGGGAATATAAAGACCTCGCAGTCTCATTTTTTTTGGCACATTAAACATACCATATTGCCACCGAGAGTGCGTGCTTCTAGTATAACCAAAAGGCAAAACAACTAAACTAAAAACAAAAAATTTACCTGGCAGTTGTAACATTATTTTAATGGCAGGCCACATGTCAAAATAAATCTAGTCATTGGTCATCGAAAATTCATCTTCATCGCACATTAAGAGTGGTATTTCCCTATGGCCAGTGGTATTTAGATTGGTCATCAACTCTCTCACGTCTCTACATTAAATTAATATATTGTGTGAATAAATTACAGAGGAAGCACGGGATCTTTACAGACATTCGAAAACGATGGAATGCTATTCTAGAGACTACAGTCTTTGACAAGATTGAAAAATTTCAAAAACCCTAGATCTCAAAGGCCTCTTCACACGGCATGGGCATATGACTTGCTCCGTTTGAGCTTTTATGTTACCCTTTTAAATTTCATCCCATGTAGTAGACCTAGCCAATGCATTAATATCATGCTTTTACGTCTGAAATCTGCTTTCTGCTAATTTCCAAGCATTGGGGAACACAATCAGGTAGGCAAGCAAGCAGCCTGTGATTCGGGATAATGGAAATTAATCAATCGGGAGATTGTTTTTATGCGGCCATGGCACAGCCTGGTGCTGGCAGAGCCCCAGCGATGAAGAGACCGAAGCGGGGAGACATAAAAAAACAGATATTTGCTTCAATGGCCGTACCAATTCCGGCATTGCTCAAAAAGATGGCTTCAAGCTTTCATTCTTCCTGCAGTAAAATCTGCTGCCCTCAAAAGGTCTATTCCAGTGAATTAATACCGGAGCGGTGAGGCTGTTTATTAGCAACATATTTTCTAAGGTTCTGTAAATGTAGCAGAGAAATATTCATCAGTTTTTCTCCTTGTTCTTGATATCTCTGCTTGCAGCGCCTGCGTGCTGTAGAATGGTATTTGGGGGTGACTGTAATTTTGTTCTATAATCTCAGTTACGGCCATTATCTTTGCTCGCAGCGCTTGCAGGCTGTGGAATTGTAGTTGGAGTCGATGGAATTTTGTTCAATAATCTCATTTGCGGTCACTGGCTCATTAATTTCGCAGCGTTTAGATAGATGGTTGCCGATTATTAATGTTGCAGTGTGATAGCATGTTTTGTATAGATATAGTGTAGAAAGATCAGCAATCATGCTGTTTTTTATGATAGATTATGATGATGATTAATGTTTACTGAGATCAATTTTGGTTTAATGGATTATAATATTTTATTTACTTTAAAACATTGTTTTTGTGCTTAGAAAAACATGCCAAGAAGTTTTTCAACCTTGCTATAGTTTTGGCAATTTAACAGGTTATAAAGGTTTGTATTGAATCATAATACTTTGTTTACTTCAAAATCTTGTTCTTAGGCTAAAAAAATTGCTAAGAAGTTTTTCAACCTAGATATAGTTTTGGCAATTTAACAGGTTATGAAGTTTTGTACTGTAACAAATACTAAATTCAAATTCACTATAGTTTTGACAATTTAACAGGTTATAAAGGTTTGTATTGTAACAAATACTAAACTCGGAACTAATGTGGCTGTAAGCAGGGTACTCTAAGAAAAATTGATTTTTATTCTCAACGCTCACAGACTCAAACACTTACTATAGTTTTGGCAATTTAACAGGTTATAAAGGTTTGTATTGAATCATAATACTTTGTTTACTTCAAAATCTTGTTCTTGGGCTCAAAAAAATTGCTAAGAAGTTTTTCAACCTCAATATAGTTTTGGCAATTTAACAGGTTATAAAGTTTTGTACTGTAACAAATACTAAATTCAAATTCACTATAGTTTTGACAATTTAACAGGTTATAAAGGTTTGTATTGTAACAAATACTAAACTCAGAACTAATGTGGCTGTAAGAAGGGTACTCTAAGAAAAAGTGATTTTTATTCTCAACGCTCACAGACTCAAACAGATGGCAAAACCTTTTCCTTTATAATGTTTTTCTTTTAAATCAACACAGAATATTTTTTCCAGGACTTTTCTTTCCATTCATAGATTTGCTAAAATTATCTATTGTATTTTTTATATTTAACTGTGAAGGATACAATTTTGTATTGTATTTTTAATACTTAACTGTGAAGGATACAATTTTGTTTACCATCAATTTATGTGGAATCAGTGATAAAAAAAAAATTTTGAAAGTCTGCTCAGATGTCAGCCACATAAAGATCATAGGTTTTGGGAGAAAGGTTGCAAATGAATTTAATACAGAAAGCTTTCCGTTGGCTTACAATTTAAGTATCAGAATTTTGTACCTGTGAGAGGGTTGGATTTTCAAATTATTTCTACTCAACAAAAATGACTACTTGGAATACAAAAGCAAAAATTCTTGTTGGTTTTTTTTCAGTATTTTATGACGATATGTTTGAATTTTTGTACTGTCAAAATAGCCATGACAGACATTATTCTCGTCAAATTCCATCCCGACTTGCTATAATTTAACTATGGTAGTTGTATCAAGATATATGGCTTACTTTTCCTGGTTTTTGCTTTGACAAAAAGCTTACAGATACGAGGGTCAACTCCTCTGCAATAATCAAAGCTATCATGCCAGAAAGTTTAGTCGTCATGGCTGTCATGATCATTTTAATAGTGTTAGTTGTATAATTTAACGTTTTAACCGTTAACCCATGATAAAAAGTGTGTGAAAATGTGATGTCATATTATATTTTAATCCTCTCTTTGAATATTTAATAAGGAGGAAAAGGTAGCTTGTCCTTTTTAGAACATGACCGAAAGTCTTCTTTTTTTATGAAAGAGACACCGCTTAAGTCAAAGTACTTAATTTTGGAAATTATATTTTCACTTTATCAAAATTAACGCAAGTTTGCATATCATATTTTGAACTTTGAAATATTTTTTTCGAGTGCATTGGTTCCTGGAATAAAGATATTTACCAAAAAAGATTGACTACTGCTGATTTCACACTGCCTACCTTACCAATCGAACGTACCAACCATTCACATTAAGTCATGCATGATTAATTTTTTTTAAATCGAACTTTAATATTTTTTTATATAAAACAAATGTTTAATATTTTTTTATGTATAAAATAAAAGTTTAATATTTTAGTAAAACTTTAATATATATAAAATTTAATATTTTAACAAAAGTTTAATAATTTATAGTTTAATATTTTAGTTAATTTTTTTATAGGTGATATAGAGTAAATAATTAAAATTTTAAAGTAAATTTGGTTGGATAAACCAAAATTGATTTAATTAAATTATATTTTTTTTGTAGTGAATGAGTTTCAAATAATTAAGGTTTTTGTTTAGATGTGGTTAAATGTAATTTTAATATGAATAGATTATTTTTATATTATTTTTTCTTATTTATATTGATTTTTTGATAACATTTTCATAAAATTTTGTTTTAATAAACTTTTTGTTATTTTATAAAAAAATATTTAATTTCATAATAGGATGGAGCCATTACTTTTTTTTAAGAAAATCAATGTATACTCTTTATTTCTTATTGTGCTAGTATTAAAAATTTTAAAATTATTTTCATTTTCATATAGTGTTTTTTCTTTAACAACAAATTTGCACATAATCCAAATATACATTATTATTTCTATTTAATTGAGACATATATTTTTAAATTAATTAATTTACATTACACATTATTACTGCTCAAAACTGATAATCATTTCATAACACATAAATCATTAGGGATGAAAGCTTTTAGATATTAATTTAAAACTACTCAAATAAAACATTAAAAGACTTAGTGAATTGTTCTATTAAAACGAACTAAGTCTTCTTAATATATTTAAATAGATTATAAAATGAATTTTAATTTATTGATAAATTTTATATATTTTAAAATATATATAAATTTAAATAAATATAATTGTAAATAAATTAAAAGCAAATTTCTAAAAAATAATTATAAAGTGACAAAACTTTGTAATTAAAATAAAATTTAAAAATGAGTGAGAAAATATATAATTAAAAGAAAATTAAAAAACAAAAAATTAAAAAAAAAAGTATTGTATGCACTTTTGAATGAATGATTTGAAATAAATAGATAATACCATATAAACCAAAATATAAAAAAGAAAAAAATAATATAATTATTTTCACGTAAGAGGGCTAAGGAAAAGCTTAGAGTAGAAAAAATTCCAAAATGCTTAGAAAAGGGAAACATGAAGAGTGTTGCCATATATTTAGGATATGTTTATTGAAAAAAATAATGAATCAATATGTTTACACGGGATACTAATTAATCAATTCTGGTTTTCTAGAAACATTACCTTGTTTTAATATACAGACATGAATTTATGATGTAGTTAAGTTAAAGGTGAAACAGTCAACATGAGAGCTTGTGTTATTTATACTTATAAATTTAATCTCATATTACTCAGAATCTTAATGTATATTAAACTTATTACGTATAAATCATAGTTTGGAGTCATTCATATTTGTAAATTTAAGTTGGGTGTATGATTCTCCCGTCCGGGGACTGGGGGACCATATTCATCTTCCTGTCCAGCGGTGATGTGGGCCTTCTATCAAGTCGATGGAGGGGTGACAAAAGAGGAAAAAAAAAGAAAAAAAATGCATTTAGAGTGGAATGAACATGGCATTGCTTTTATTATGATGATTGCGTTGACTCAATGGCAAATTTACCATCATAGATTTATTTAACACTTTGATTTAATGTTTTTCTTAATAGTAATTATTTTTTATCTTAGCTTTTTTACACATTAAGAAAAAAATTAAGATAAAATACATACAAATACTTTAAGTTTAAAAAAAAATTGTAATTAGATACATAATTATTACAATAAAGCCCCAAGAGTTAGCTCAATAGGTCGAACAACCGTAGTTAGGCCTCCCGGCATGTGAGGTCGCGGGATCCATTCTCCTCGACGCTCTTGGGGTTAGGCATGAAGTGTGCCGAGAGTGAGGCCCCTTCGGGTGGGCCCTCTTGAAATTATTTCGTGGATGTAGTCCGTCGGTCAAGCCGACGCGTGAACCACATTGAAAAAAAAATAATTATTATTACAATAAAGTACTTGTAATTAATTACAGAAAAGGTTATAAACAATGAAAAATGCATTCCATGTTAAAAGAATTTATGTTATATTTATTTCTAAAAATCATAATAAAAGTCATAATAACAGATCTAATTTTTTCTAGCATTAGGCTCAAAGTGTATATATGTTAGAATTTTGGGGTGGACTACCATCTATGACGAGAGTGAGACAAGTGTACTCTCGAGATTGATTCTATGGGTGTCGTCCAAGATTAAACGAGAATGAGACAAGTGTAATGTCTAGATTGAATCTATGGATGTCAAATAACTTAATTAACATGTGATAAGTACAGTTAGTGATAGTTGTAAAAATTAAAATTAATCGTCAACTATTTGATTATTAAATTCAACTACTAGCTTAACTCTATCGATTATTAGATACAACTATTAGCTAAACTCCAATGATTCTAGAACTATTAACTTAACTTCAACTCTAATCACACTTATATTGCATAACTATTAGTTTAACTCCAATGATTCTACAATTATTAGCTTAACTTCAACTCTAATCACTTAAGGCTTAGTCCAACTACATTTGGCATTTGTGAGTCTAGGTAATGTGAGTCATGTAACATATGGTTGTTGGACATCTAGGTAATAGTTTTTCAATATAGATATAATTAGGTTTTGGATTCTTTTTTAAGGAGGTTAGTGTAACTCATAATTAACAATTTCAAAAAAATAAAAAATAGTAAAAAATTACTTCAGCTTCAACTATTCGATTATTAGATACAATTATTCAATTATTAGCTTAAATACATTGATTCAATACAACTATTAGCTTAACTTCAACTCCAATCATGACTTTTACTTGAATTGAAATTGCCAATATATTAACTTTTAAACTAACTATTAGAGACAACTATTAACTTAATTCCAATTATTTTACAATTATTAGTTTAACTTCAACTATAATCACTAATATATTGCGTAAATATTAGATTAACTCCAATGATTCTACAACTATCAGCTTAACTTCAACTCTAATCACGGTTATATTGGATAACTATTAGATTGTTCCAATAGTGATACAACTATTAAAATAAATTTAGATGAAATCCATCTCTTAGCATGAGAAGTTGACGTTTGATTGAGTGAAACCATGCACCAAGAACAATCACTTAGATAATTTGCAAATTATGTGATAGATGAACTCCATATGGCACTTGGGAGTCGAGTTAATGTGCATAAGGCATAGTCTAAGCTTTATATTAACTTTTAAAT
Source organism: Pseudotsuga menziesii (assembly GCA_001517045.1). NCBI lineage: Eukaryota > Viridiplantae > Streptophyta > Pinopsida > Pinales > Pinaceae > Pseudotsuga > Pseudotsuga menziesii. The sequence goes on from LPNX010597908.1 coordinate 17,478, forward strand.
TAACTATTAGATACAACTATTATCTTAATTCCAATGATAATACTACTATGATCCTAGCTTTAACTATGAGCTTAATAACCATAAATTAAGTTGTTGTTATATTAGCTTAACTATTAAATACAAGTAATTGACACATTCTTTAGTAAAAAAAACATTATCAATATGTCAAATATATAGATATATATATCCCTTGCGTATTTCAAACATAATAACCTTAATAATATAATTGGTGCTAATTATATTGAATATATAGTTAAGCATCGATGTGTGGAACACCAAAATCTCTTCCAAAATACTAGCCTCGTGATGGATATTGAGACACAGTGCAATACCTTTCATGAACTTAATATATAAAACAATTGCCATAAAATTATTTCTACGGATAACATTTCTAAAATTAATGAAAAGCTATTTGAAAATTGAACACTTAATCAACGTTAATATGATTTAAAATATTAAAATGATTATCTAACTAAGAATTTTAATATAATTTAAAATATAAAATGATTTTTAAATAAGAATATTGATACAAAATAGTAGTGCTCAAAACCACTATAACCTTATCGACTTGAGCACACAAAATACATTATTTATTATTTCAAATAAGACTTAACATAGTTTTTAATTATATCCTATATGCTTATTTGAATTCTTAGAATTTTTAGTATATAAACGGTGATGCAACCCAATAAGGTTTTGTTACAACCATTTTCTTACACTCATGTAAACAACCACTAGAGGCACCCCACCCCATTAGGAATATCATAAACATTGGTGGAGCATCTTATAAAAGACATTGGTGGAATATCAAAGACATTGGTGGAGTATGTCGAAGTTTTTTTTGACTACTTTGCATTGCAATGTGATATAATTACTATGAGGTAGTTGATTGAGTACTCTGCAATGCATTAATATAATTACAATGATTCAATATGACATAAACATTGTAATTTGGTTATTCGCTACTCCCAACATAATAAATGAGAAAGTAAAAGTAAGATGACAATAAAAATTCTCTTTCATCAAACAGAAGGAAATATAATCAATGTTTTTAAATAAATGGTATCCATTTACAAATAATAAGACACTACCACCAACATAGGGGTCCATGAAAATTGAGGGGAAACAAACAACGTTGAGTTCAAGGAGGGGATGTGGAGGGCCTCAAGGGTTTATGTGATGACCTTAACCTTACCTTAAATGCCAAAAATACCTTTTTTACTTAATTAAACATTAAATCACTCTTAATTAATTTTAATTTTGAATTTTGTTTCCAAAAATGATTAAGTGAGAACTAATAAAAGAGTTAAGAAGTGGTTATTAAAAATGAATTAATTAAAAATACCTTTTTACCTAATTAAACCTTAAATCATCCTTAATTAACCTTAATTCTGAATTATGCCATTCTAAAAGTGATTAAATGACAACTAATAAAAGAGTTAAGAAGTGGTTATTAAAAGTGAATTAATTAAAAGGGAAGAAAATGTGGGTCTTCATGGGAGACCATGTGGTCTAATGTTTACATGCAAGGAGGGGCCATGCAATAAATATACCCGCATAAATATATCATGATGGGAGAAAATTTGATTTTCTATATTAATTTCCTTTATATACGTTCATTATTCCTTCATCTTGGAATCCGACAAGGTGAGGGTTCACTAGAGGAGGAAAGTTACATAAATCTAAACTATAAACCTATTTTCTCAGTCATTTAAATTAGAATTTAAAACTGGGTATGTTATTCTCCTTGGGGGTTCATGGTCCCATCTTGGGGGTGGATAATGTGTTGAAATATTTATGAACACAGTTATCTATGGCTCGGTTGTGTCTACCTTATTGTAACATAACTCAAAATTCAAAAATAAAAAAGATTTCTATAACCATATATCTTCAGACATTTTAATAAAAATTCCTAACTCTTATCAGAAAATACAAATAAAAAGAAACCCTGACGTATTTAAATGGTCAAATTCATCCTTGCACATTCATTTTCGGGCTTAGGGACCATAGTAACAGTTGTTCCACCATTGACAGATCCACTCCGCAACCAGAATAGTCACTTCCACACTAAAACGATTCTTCTTCCTTTCGCCTTCTTAGCGGAACTCAAAAATTGGAAAACCAACATATCGATACCTTCATTTGACCCCTTTCCTCCTTCCACATTTTGCACACGCTTTTCGCACCATTGATCCTTGCGAAGTCAACCATGTCCATCGATCTTGATATGATGCAGAAATCGGATCCTAGAAAACGCCAAGTCCTAGTAACTAAACCTTTGTCATTTCCACGTTCCGCATTTCGCATCAACTTTCCGAACCATTGATCCATGCAGAACATTCCTTGACTGTCGATCTTGCTTTGATGTAGAAATCAGATTTCAGAAACTTTACGTTCTGTAAATATTAATTCTTGACTTTCCTTCTTCCTTCTTCCGCATCGTATTTCTGCACTGTTGATCCTTGCAGAAACAACCTTGACTGTCAATCTTGCTCTGATGTGAAAATCATACGTTAGAAGCTTAACACTCTACTTTGTCTTTTTCCTATTCCCCTCCTTCCTCCTTCCACAACTTTTATAAACCGTTGATCTCTTTTACGAATTTAATCCTGGCCGTTGATCTTATTTCTTTTATGGATTCCCAATGAAACCTTTGCGACTATCATAAGCCACTGATCTTCTCCACTGCAAATTCCACAATGAAACCTCCGTGACTATTGCCAACCGTAGATCAATCTTGCAGAAACAATCTCGATCGTTGATCTTTTAAATTTGTGAATCAACGCTTAACTCACTGAAGCGAACCCAAGCATGTACCAAATTCCTTTGGATAAATTTTTTTCACGCGCTCTCTGCCATTAAAAAGCTTGCTAGTTGAATCAGTGAAACGTCTTCTTGACCGTCTGATCAATGTGCCCACCAAATCAATGGTGAACTCCAAAAACTATGAAGTACATTCTATAAAAATTTTGTGCACATAAAAAGTTGTTCAAAACCCGCAACTTCTCCTTGCAAAATCACTGTGGACCATCGATCTATATTATGATCGATCTTGGCCATAGATTTCGATCTTAAATTCCAGCGATCATCATCTAATTTCGCAGCTCGACCCCTTCTTTGTCTTCCTCTCTCTTTCTCCCATGAAATGCCCTTATCGCCGTCGATCTTGTCCAAGATCGATCTCCATTGCACGATGAAGTGAGATTTTTTTAGGTTTAACTCGTGTTTTGCTTCGAAGTGTGAAATATCTTTTCAATTGTTTATTTGATTTCTCTTATGGATCAAGGTTTAACTGTAGATTCAACGGGTTTGTGTTTGATTTGGCGTTTAATTTACCGTAAGTTAATTGGATATGGAAACTATACTAGTGCTTACAGCCATACCTTGATTCCGTCGACTAAACATGATTTGAGAACATTTAAACAACTATGCTAAGTTTCCTATAGGATTTGTATAGTTTAATTACGGTTTTTCTTTATGCAAATCAGTTTCAACCACAATATTGAATAACTAAGATCTAAACTGTAAAAAAACATTATAGCTTCATTCGGCAACCTAAATTCGTAATGCATAATTAAGGAAGAATTACAGAAATCAATTTTAGAAGGAAATACATGGCATGAACATCTGTTACCATGTAAAAACAGAGGATTCAATCCATTAGATGTAGATTCATAAATTTGAGATCATTCAAGCATAACAAATCAGTGATAGCCAGACCTAAGTAATTCAACTCAAATCGAAAAAATAATTGCTACAATAGTTTATTACTAACAATTCCTTAATGTAGGTATGAATGCCCAATTTCGGTTATGTTGAGAACAATCTAAGATTGTACAAATCGAGGATATACAAAACATGGACAATGAATCTACAGAAATGCATAAACAGTACTATCTAGAAATATAACCGCAATGTACATTCACATATACCTTTTACTGCATCTAAATCATTCATAAGAACAGAGTAATAACCTGGCACAAACACTGGGAAAAAAAGTGGAAAAGTTGTTTTTCCCAACAAATTCCCAGAGCATCCAAATTACTTTCTCCAGAATCCCCGAGCCTGTTCCTTGAACCAGAAGAGAAAAATATCTCAATGTGCCATCTCTTTCATTATACAAATGTTAATCCCCATCCAATGCTAGCCCCTGCTGCTCATGGAAATAGTATTAAATAGTATTTTTCCTAGGACTTGGTCATTTATGAGCCTCCTTCTCTTTAGCCACTCAACTAGGAGTGCAGATCTGATTTTTGGGGATGATGCCTCTTTCATCTTGAGTTCTCACTCAATGGTGTTTGCCACTTGTCATTTTCCTCTTGTGGGTTAGCAAACACTCTTTCAACAACTATATCCAATATTTTTCCCCTTCAACATATTTTATTAAATAGGGAATTTTATTCATGACCTTCCTATCAAAGAATAATAAAATAATAATCAAAGTATTTTCCAGTAGAATTGAAAATTATTAATGCATGGGGTATTACATATAGCTCCCATTAAAAGATAACACCGTCCATGGTGTTATAACTTTTTCTTTTATTCATCCATGTCAACCTCTTGGAATAGTCCTAGATATGCCTCCTACATATTACTTTCCAGATCCCAAGTAGCTTCTTCCGGAATAAAGTGCTTCCATTGAACCTTTACCTGTCCAATGGTACAGTTATAGAGTAAAAGTTCTCTCCTGCCGAGAATACACTTTGGTCCCACTTGGAACCCTCTCTCCGGTTCCACCTAGATTACATTCCAGTCAATCACATGAGAACCATCATGAACATATCTTTTCAATATAGAAACATGAAAAACATTATGTACTTTAATACTGGGTGGTAGGGCTAACTAGTATGCAATCATCCCTACATTAGCTAAAATTTCAAATGGCCTGCAATAACTAGGATCCAATTTCTTATACTTGCCCAATCTCAAGGTTCTTTTCTTGGGATTTACCTTTATGTATACATGATCGCCCGCATGGAACTCTCTAGGAGTTTTATTTAAGTCACCATAACTTTTCTTCTTGTCCTTGATAGCCTTCAAGTTGTGTTGTACCTATTTCACAGTTAAGTTCCATATATTCTAATAAATGAGGTCCTAACATTAATCTATCAATGGGACTACTCCATGAGATTGGGGTATTACACTTACACCCATATAAAATTTCAAATGGATTCATACCTACAAAGACTTGGAAATTATTGTTATAAGCAAATTCAACCAAGTGTAGGTAGTCTTCTCACTTACCTGGTTTGTCCATAACATACACTCTTAGCATGTTCTTTAGAACCTGGTTTACTCTTTCAGTCTACCAATCCATTTATGGATGATATGTAGTACTAAAATTTAACTGGGTACCCAAGCCTTTAAACAAGGCTTTCCATAAGTTACCTATAAAATTCACGTCTCTATAGGAGACTATTACCTTCGCTACTCCATGTAACTTGAATATTTATTTCATGAAGATTTCTGCAATATTAACAACCTTGTAGGGAGATTTGTTAGGTATAAAATAAGCAACTTTGCTTAATTTGTCAACCAAAACCATGATGGAATCATGTTGTTTGAAATTCTTGGGAAATACGGTGATGAAATTGATACTAATGGTCTCCCACTTCCATTCTAGAATGGGCTGTGGCTGCAAAAATCTTGCAGGATGTTGATTCTTTGCTTTACCTTGGTGACATTCCAAACAGCGAGCTAAGTATTCAACCACTCATTTTTTCAAGTTTGTCGAAAAGAAGTCTTTTCTAATCATGGTAATCATTTCCTGATATCCCAGATGCCTCGAGTATGGTCTTCTATGTAGTTCATCCATGACTGTCAATTTAATGTCTCTTATGTTAGGTATATACACCCTGGTTTTATAAAACAATAGTCCTTGTTGGCTTAGGCTAAAGTCTGTTTTTACTTGTTCTTGTTCATTTTTAACAATCTTTTCTTTTAACCTCTAATATTCCCTATCATAATTTCTAGTAATTAAAATCCGATCTTCTAGATTAGATTCGTAGTTGCTTCTTGCACATAGTAAATTCACATGACGACTTAGAGCGTACGCTACTTTATTTTATTTTCCCTTTATATTCCTTCTTTTGAAGTTATACTCGCTTAGAAAGGACAACCATCTGGTTTGTCTTGCACTCAAATTCTATTTATCAAATAAATATTTAAGGCTTATGTTGTCTGACGTAAATAAAAAATTTCTCCCAATTAAGTAATGTCGCCACATTTTTAAGGCGTGAATTATAGTAGCGCTTCTAGATCATGTGTCGCATAATTCTTCTCATGATCTTTTATTTTCCTGGATTCATAAGCTACAACATAATTTTCTTGTAGTAAAATTCCACCTAACCCTTCATTGCAAGCATCGGTACATATAACAAAATACTTGAATGGATTTGAAATTTTTAAGATCGGGGCGGTGGTTAATAGGTGTTTTAATTTGTTAAAACTTTCCTCGCACTTTTTATTCCACTCAAACTTTTTTCCTTTCTTTTGTAAGGAATTTATGGGGTAGAAAATATTAGAAAATCCTTCTATCGACTTCCTAAAGTATCGAGTGATTCCCATAAATGATCTGATGTCAGATACATTTTTAGGAATCGACCATTCCATGATGGATTTTGGGCCTTATCTGGGTCAACTGAGATTCCATCCTTAGACACTTCGTGTCCAAGGTTCTGAATCTTGTCTTTGAAAAAGTGACACTTATTGAACTTTGCATAAAGTTGTTGTTCTCTTAAAAATTGCAAAACTATTTTCATATGTTCTTCGTGTTTTTGTTCATTCTTAGAGTAGATTAATATTTCGTAAATGAAGACAACCACAAATTCATCCAGATAGTTACTTAATATGTTTTTCATTAAACACATGAATGCAGTAGGTGCATTTGTCAACCTAAAGGGCATCACTACAAACTCATAGTGATCGTAACGGGTCCTAAATGTTGTTTTAAAAATATCTTCATCTTTTATTTGGATTTGATGATAACCCAAACTTAAATCTATCTTTGAAAATATAGTTTCTCTGTAGAACTGATCGAACAGATCATCTATCCGAGGAAGTGGGTATGAGTTTTTAATAGTCATTTTATTTAGTTTCCTGTAATCTATATATAATCTTAGTGTACTGTCTTTCTTTTTCACAAAGAAGACCAATGCTCTTGAGGGAGACACACTTGGTCGAATGTATTCTTTATCAATTAGTTCTTGTAACTGTGATTTTAGTTATGTGAGTTTGATTATGTTCATTTGATATGGAGCTTTCGATGATGGTACCTCTCTCGGTATCAGATCGATTGTGAAGTCTATATCCCTTTTTGGAGGAAGTCTAGGGACTTCTTTCGGAAAGATATCTTCGAACTCCTTTAAAACATGTATGTATTCTAGTTTAGGTTTCATATTATTTTCCTTGTAATTCATTACATATACTGCGAATACCTTACATCCTTTTCTTACTAATCTCTTCATTTGCAGAGAAGATATTTCTCTGATGGCTACCTTCCTAGGAATTCCTTTCACCTTTATATTATTTCCATTATTATCAATACATGTAAATGTTTTATCAAAATAGTTTAGAGAAACTTAATGTCTTCAAGCCAATCCATTCCTATCAACAGATCATAAGATCCTAAAGGAAATATATTTACATTCGCATGTGTAAGGAAATCATTCAACATTATCTTACAATTTCTAATAATACTAATAACCTTTCTTTTTGTACCTGTGTTTAAATGTACTAGCCACGATTTATCAAACTTTTTAGGTACCAAATTTAATAAATCAACTACTCTACATGAAATATAACTTAGGATTTCACTTTGAACAATTAACATAGAGATAGGTTGATTGTTTATCATACCTTCTATTTCAACCATGGAAGTCTAGTGGTATGCTTGCCAATTTTCCAGTGGAGCACAGATTTTGGGCATGATTCTGGCCATATCCCCAACTATAACTACTTCCTGGATAGAATGGACATTAAACTTACACTTCCTTGCTGGACAATATTTAAAGTAGTGTTTTTCTCCATACTCCCAACATTTTAAGGGTTCTTTTTGTGCTGGGTTTTTACTAGGAACATTTGAGGGTGCTGCAAAATATTGAGGTTTAAAACATTTGCGATTATTACCCTAATACCCTCTATGATTATTTCCCATGTTTTCATGGAACTTATTTTGTTTTCTTTTAGAAACAAAATTATTTGGCGTTTGATTTTTCCAATCGGGTATACTTTCTCTTTTATTCTTGTTTTGGTCATAACATAATTTGGTCTTCCTCATCCCTTCCTCCAACGTCTTTGGATTATCATATTCAATCCTTTCTTTAAACATGAGGGTAAGGAAGCTAAGGAACCATTGTATCTTGGGCTTCTCATCAATTATGTAGGGGATATAATGAAGTATGCTTAAGAACTTACTACAGAGTTCTTTCATTGTCATGGCCCCTAACCTTAGTTCATAAATCTCCTCGGATTTTTCTTCATAATATTGTTTAGATAAATATTTTATTTTAAACATTTTCTTAAAAGTTTTCTACGTTACATACATTTATTTTATACCCTTAACTTTCTTTATGTCTTGCCACCATATATCTACATTTCCAGCCATATTATAAATGGCCATTTTTTCTTTTAACTCATCTAAGTAATTATATATCTGGATGTACTTTTGCATACCAGACATCTAGGCCTCTTCCTCCTCTCCCTTCTCGATTTCCCCATTAAACATGGGTGGTTTAATTTTCTTGAACTCCCCATAGATTTCCTCATACGGTTTGTACTTTTTATTTTTATTTTCGTTACTTCTTTTGCTTGACTCTTGAGTTTTTTGGTGGTGTTTAACTGGCTCTTCATTTGAAGTGTCAGAGTTATGGCTAGAAAATTCCAGCTTCCTACCCTTACGTTTATTGTATGGGGCAGTTTTAGGAATTTCTGATAGAAATTGTTATTTTTAGCTTTTTTTTCATTGTCAATTTTTGCTAATGTGATAGTGTTTAATTCTTCTTAATCCTTTAGAAATCGCTCGTTATCTTCCTTAACGTTTCTTAATTCAGATCTTAATTCATTCACTGTCCTTTTTAATTCAGATTTATTGTCTTGACTTTCACTTAGATCTATCCAGAACTCTCCATCCCTTAGATTACCCTCTTAATTTAAAGGTTATTTAAGGTGATGTTCCTTTTCTGCAGACATTCCCACATTTGTCATATTTTCTGCAAAATATATTTGTACTTCTCTTTTCTGTGTAAGAGAATTTTCAAGAAAAAATAAACATGAGTTAGTTTGTTGATTTCTATAGCAGTTTTGTGTTGAGCCTATTCATGCCTAGTTTTGAAACCACGCTCTGATACCATATGTAACATACCTCAAAATTCAAAAATAAAAATATTTCTATAACCATATATCTTGAGACATATTAATACAAATTCCTAACTGTTATGAGAAAATACAAATAAAAAGAAACCCTGGTCATATTTAAATGCTCAAATTCATTCTTACACATTCATTTTTGGGTTTAGGGACCATTGTAATAGTTGTTCCGCAATTGACACGTGCACTTTGCAACCAGAATAGTCATTTTTGCACTAAAATGACTCCTCTTCCTTCCACCTTCCGGGAGGAACTCGGAAATCAGAAAACCAACATATCAATACCTTCATGTGACCCATTTTCACCTTCCGCATTCCACACAAGCTTTTTGCACCGTTCATTCTTGCGGAGTCAACCATGACTGTCCATATTGATTTGATGTGGAGATTGCATCTTGAAAAACTCCTAGTCCTGTTAACTAAATCTTTTTCATTTCCACGTTCAACATTCCGCATCGAATTTTTGCACCGTTGATCCATGCGGAAGAATCCTTAACTGTCGATCTTGATTTGATGCATAAATCGGACTTCTATAAATTGCCGATCTATTTTATGAATTTAATCCTGATCATTGATCTGATTTATTTTATGTATTCCCAATGAAACCTTCACAACTATCATCAGCCGTTGATCTTCTCCTTTGTAGATTCCACAATGAAACCTTCGTGACTATTGTCAGCCGTTGATATTCTTTCAGAAAAAATCTTGACCGTTGATCCTTTCAATTTGTGAATCAAATTTAAAGGATCCGTAAACAATCTCAACCACTGATACTTTGATGCAGAAATCAGACTTCAAAAACTTTACGTTCTGTAAATATTAATTCTTGACTTTCTACGTTCCGCATTGTGCATCGAATTTCTGTACCATTGATCCTTGTGGAAAAAACATTGATCGTTGATCTTGCTTTGATGCATAAATTGAACTTCGGAAGCTTAACACTTTTCCTTGTCTGTTTCCTATTTCCCGCCTTCCGCCTTCCGCAACTTCTATAAATCGTTGATCTGTTTTACAGATTTAATCCCGATCGTTGATCTAATTTATTTTATGTATTCCCAATGAAACCTTCATGACTATCATTGAACATTGATCTTCCCTGCATATGAAATCTCGGCCATTGATCTTCTCCTTTGTAGATTCCATAATGAAACATCTACGACTATTGTTAGCTGTTGATATTCTTTCGGAAACAATCTCGAATGTTATTGCTTTAAATTTGTGAATCCAAAATGCTTAACTCACTTAGGCAGACTCAAGCCTATAACAAATTCCTTTGTATAAAATTTTTGCACCCTCTCTCTGTCGTTAAACAACTTGCTAGTTGAATCAGCGAAATGACATGTTGACCATCCAATCAGTGTCCCCACCAAATCAACAATGGAATCCAAAAACTATGAAGTGCATTCCATAAAAATTTTGCACACATCAAATTTTTTTCAAAACCCACAACTTCTCCCTGCAAAATTGTTGTGGACCATCAATATATATTATGATTGATCTCAGTCGTAGATCTCAATCTTAAGTTCCACAATCAACTTCTAATTTCACGGCCCAACTTCTCCTTTATCTTTCTCTGTCTTTCTCCTACGAAATGTCCTTATCACCGTCGATCCTCTCCAAGATCGATCTCCACCACATGATGAAAGGCGATTTGTTTAGGTTTAACTCAGGTGCTCCTTCTAAGTGTGAAATCTATTTTCAATCATTGATATGATTTCTCTTATGGATCAACGTTTAACTACGGATTCAATGGGTTTTTGGTCTATTTAGGGTTTAATTCACTGTACTTTAATTGGATCTAGAAACTATCCTAGTGCTTACAGCCATACCTTGATTCTGCTGACTAAAAATGATTTGAGAACATTTAACCAACCGTGCTAAGTTGCCTATAGGATTTTTACAGTTTAATTATGTATTTTCTCTATACAAATCAATTTCAACCACAATATTGAATAACTCAGATCTAAACTATAAACAAGCATTATAGTTTCTTTCGACAACCTAAATTTGTAATGCAAAATTAAGAAAGAATTACATAAATCAATTTCAGAAGGACATACACATCAAGAACATTTGTTACCATGTAAAAACAGAGGATTCAATTCATTAGATGCAAATTCATAAATTCTTGATCATTCAAGCATAACAGATCACTGACAGTCATACCTAAGTAATTCAACTCAAAATGAAATAATAATTGCTACTGTAGTTTATTACTAACAATTCCTTAATGCGGGTATGAATTCCCGATCTCGGTTACATTGAGAACAATCTAACATTGTAAAAATATAAGATATACAAAACATGGACAACGAATATACAGAAATGCATAAAGAGTGCTGTATGGAAATATAACTGCAATTTACATTCACATATACCTTCTACTGCATCTAAATAATTCATAAGAACAGAGTAAGAACCTAGAACCAACGATGGGAAAAATAAAGTGGAGAAGATGTTTCCCCCAATGAACTCCTAGAGCATCCAAATTACTTTCTCCAGAACCCCTAATCTTGTTCACTGAACCATAAGAGAAAAATATCTCAATGTGCCATCTCTTGCATTATACAGATGTTAATCCCTGTCTAATTCTAGCCTCCTTCTGCTCATGGACATAACTATTAAATAGTATTTTTCCTAGGACTTGGTCATTTATGAGCCTCCTTCTCTTTAGCAACTCAACTAGGAGTGCATACCTGATCTTTGGAGATGATTCCTCCTACATCTTGAGTTCTCACTCAGTGGTCTTTGCCACTTGTCATTTTCCTCTTGTGGGTCAACAAACACTCTTTCAACAACTATATCTACTTTTGTTCCCCTGCAACATATTTTATTAAATAGGGAATGTTTTATTCTTGACCTTCCCGTCAAAGAATAATAAAATAATAATCAAAGTATTTTCCAACATAATTGAAAATTATTAATTCAGGCGGTATTACACTCACAGAGTTAGTTGTTCAAGATTTCCAAATATTAGATAAGTATGTAGTCCCTGAAATGTGTTCAATGATTTTTAATTGTTTAATGTGTGTAGGATGGTTTCTCATAGGCCAAAAATAGAAACTTGTAGTTGCTTGTTTAAAACTATAACACACCTCAAAATTCTAAATAAAATAAAATTACATGCATCTGATTATAAGTTATTTATGAATATTAACAAGCATTTTTACTCCTATTTTAAGTTAATGATTCTTATGCAAGTTATTAATCTCATTTAACTCATGCCAGGTTTCTTGAGATGTGGTAATTGCCAACTCTATCTGTTGCGTTTAGTTATTTCCAAAGGTGATTCTTTACAGCTTCCTTGTTTTTGTTTTAATTAGTTTTCCTAGGATTTAATAGCCCTAAGGGTTGGGAGACTAGACCATACTCTTGATCTCATCCATTAATGTAATAAGGTTTTATTAGAAGTTTAAAGGACATGGGCCTTACCATAGCCTAAGCTCATGGTATACAATGTCGAGGATTCAGTGCTAAAGCACGAAGGTGGAAGGTTTACAAACTGTACAAGGGTATGGTATTTACCATAATGTAAAACCTTTCATTGCATTACGAAGCAATGGTTATAATACAAGTTCTTGGCATATTTTATGTGAGCATAATTTGGACATAGTTTACACCATGGTTTGCAAAAATAATATATAGTTTTTGGTTTGATGTTCAAACACAAGGTTTGAGCTTGATTGATAAATTCGATCGTAATGATTGTGGGCCATGATTGTCCTGGTCATGAGTTATCAAGTTGGAAGGGATCGTACCCTGGTTGACTTGGTATTTTTAACAATTTGTCCAGGATGCAAGTTGACATCGTAGCCGAGCCCTTTAATCTGACTCGAGAGTGAATCTCAACCTTCCATATATATGGCAAGATGGAAATGATTTCAAATGGTTTTTAATATGTCATTTTTGGTTGTCTTAATCCTTCATTAGCTGTTTTTGTTCGTTGATATGTATGTTGCAAGAGCCGAAGCTGTGGTCTCTGACATTAGAGGAAATTTCAATTTATAATGGTCCTTCCAAAAATAATACAAATTTCATGTCATCATGTATTATCCAATCAAAATGATTTAAAATTAAAAAAGGGGCACCTATTAAACAATTTTTAAATATAAATTTGGGGATAGGTATCATAAAAACAACTATTTTTTTGTTCGTATTTTCGACATATCTCCCTGTGTTTTTGCTCAAATTTCGATCAGGAGAGCTCATTGGATGCCGACTTAAATTCCACATACAACGATTACCCACTCGGCATACTTTTGATGGGCCCCGCTGCCCAAAAAAAAAGAAATATCTGAAAAAACATGATGATGATGTCATCATCACGTTTTTTCAGGTATTTCTTGTTTTTCGGGTAGAGGGGCCCATTAAAAGTATGCCAAGTGGGTACTTGTTGGATGCAGAATTTAATTCCACATCCAACAAGTTCTCTTGATCGAAAATTGAGTAAAGACACAGGGAAATATGTCTAAAATATGAACAAAAATGTAGTTTTTTCTCTTCTTCCTCCAAAATTAATAAATATTATTTTATTATCTTAACTATTATTTTATTAATTTTCCTTAGGAGGCCCATTTTTAGTTGAAATTTCCTCTAATGATGGTAATTTTTTTAGGGTTTCTGGTGTAAATATTTGGCATGGTGTTAAATGGAATGGTTCCCGTTTTCATTCTAGGTTTTTCCTGGGATTCCATGGATTTCATGGCGGTCTACAACACGCTTCTTGCGCCTCAATGACCCCACCATCATTTCGACCATGCACACTTCCTTGCTAATAGGTAAGAGTTATAAAAACTCATATCTATAATTTTTATGAGGTGGATGCAATGGTTTTAATGTCCTTTAGTGATATTACTCTATCGTGGGTGCAAGTAGAGGAGGGATAAGATAAACCTTGGAGGATTTGACCCCTGTCCCTCTCTACAACTCACCCAAGGTAAGATAAGAAGGATTATTTTACTTTCTTACATTTTTCTTTTAGTTATTTATCTAGTTCTGACTGTATCTTAAACCTTTGTAGGCGGAGAGTGCTGGAGAGGAAGGAGACAAGGTCACCTCCTCTGAGGCATGCTTTTTATAACACCGAGGTAAACCAAAAAAACCTATCTCAGTTTTCTTTCCCTATAATTGATATTAAGCAATGCAACTACCGTGTCTTATATAAAATGGTTTGTTACAGGTTCTTAATCCCGAGCTTAAGGAACAAAGAAGAGAGGAACTCCATCTCTGCACAAGATAAGTGTATTTTTGTTCAACCCCCAAGGGGTTTACCCTATGTTTACAGAAGGATTTTGCATCCTTGTTTCTTTGTAAGGATTTTAAGTGTAATAGGTTTAAAACCTTAGCGGTTGCGATGGTATTGTGGGTTCCATCGCAGATGGTCTTACCTACACATCACTGACTCTATTAATTTAGTTTATTCGTGTTTTTTAAAGCAAGTGGAATCCATCAAAGATGGACTTACAACCACCCTTGTATGCGCACATTGTGTTGTTTCTAAATATTACTTGTGTAAATATATGGGACAACCCTTAGGGTATCTGTTGTGTGAATACTCTATGTTTATTCTTTTGTTTACAGGATGACATCCTTCAATGGTCTTACGAACATGCATATGTTTTGAATAGAAACGTTTTATGATTTAAATCTTATCTCTGTGAATTGGAATAATAATGATATTATTATTTTTGTTGTTGTTGACCCATAAGAGGGTTTAAAATGGTTTATGCATCTCTTTTTATCTACTGTGTATTGTGTTTATCTTTTTTTTATAATCGAATCCTTTAAATATGGACTTACGACCATAATCTTTAACTTGATATGACCCATTGGGTCTTATGAATTATGTGGACTAGTTAAATTATGAGAAATCGTAGTTTAATAATTAGTATGCCTACTTGTGATCTGGTTTGGATTTGATTAAGATTTGCTTACTGTATTCTTTAAAAGATCGATGTCCATCGAAATAGACATATAGCTGATCTTTAGAATTGATTTACTTGCATCTGTTCCTTGATCTAGTTAAGGATCTACAATCTCGTTATGACTGTTAGAGGAAATCCATAGAGGATTTCATAGATAAGTTATATGTTAGTTATATTCATTATGTAGGTGATTATTTGTATAATATCTGTATACAAGTGATTGTTTGTATAAAATATGTTCTGTACACACATATAACTCAATAACTATAGATGGATGTGATTCTATGATTAGTAAATAACTAGATGACCTATATCGAACTGTTAGTTCATAATCCTTTAATCCTGATTGTTTAATGTGATTCTAATAAATAATTATAGATTATTTATCAATCTACCATAACTAGGAGTTATCTAGATTTATACTAATATGCATAAGAGATATTTTTTATCCTAACATACTAACAATATTATCTTTCATTCTTGGAAATTAATGGAAAAGAAAAGAGTACAGAGATACATTAAAACTAAATCTAATGTATTATAGGCATGAGTATCATACAAAAAAATATCTAGTTTTCTAACTGTTGCTGTTGCAATTGCTTTGCCAAAATTTTTACATTTTAGGGCCCCTCCTTCCATTTTTTTGTTTTAAAATCACACCTACTCTTGTTTCCCAACTCAGTTAATCCTTCCTTGCATACTTAGTGTTTCCTAAAAGCTCGGCCGAAGGTTGTTCCCTAAGCCTAAAGTGTGATTCTGGTAAAAAATACTTAGGTGCGACCAAGAAACAATGCTTACAAAAAAAATTGTTTTGATTTAATACCAATGGCTTAGAATCGCTCTGATCAAGATCCAATGACCAAGAAATGGCAGGAGTGAAAGTGCAGAGTCGGAGGAGCTAAGTTTTTCTTATTAAAAGGTTACAAACTAGATTTCCAAATTACGCATGGATCCAACGATCTAGTAGGTTTCTGCACAAATCAACGGCTCACAAATGTGGAAAAGAAACGATAGAGGAAGAAAGTTAAACTTTGAACTTCTTGAAAATTGGACAATCCGACTTCCGATTTCCTCTTTTTGCAAAAGGCGGAAGCAAAAACTTAATGTTTGAAACTCATGAAAGATTGTTTTTCTGCTTTCCAAAAGGCGGAAGTGGAAGGGTAGAGGAGGAAAAGCGGAAGCAAAAGATGCAGGTTTTGGTCAAGTAAAGGTCGGAATCTCAATTTCCAATTTCTACAGAGATCAAAGGTTTAGAAAGATTCCGCAAAGATCAATGTCTCAGAAAGAATCGAAAGTGCGGAAGCAGAAGGATTGAGTTTAAATTTCGAACCCATTGGAAATCCTGCTTTCTATTTTCTGCTTTCCAGAAGGGAGGAAGTGGAAAGGAAGAGGCAAAAAAGTCAAAGTTTAACTTTCCATTTTTCGATTTTCAGATCGATCGATGGATTAGAATTGCCCTGCATAGATGAACATCTCATAAGGTTTTGGAAGGGCGGAAGTGGAAAAGAGGAGGTAGAAAGTTATAATTTTGGTTGTGAAAAAGTTAGAGTATTGTATTCCTCCTTCAATAATATATAGATTGAAGGCTAGGGATGAGTCTGCAAAGATCCAATGGCCAAGAAAAGGTAGAAGTAGAAAAGTGGAAGCAAAAATGTGGAGGCAAAAAATTAGAATTTTAACTTGATAAAATTGGCGAACTTGATTTCCACTTTCCGGAAGGGAGGAGGCAGAAAGGAGTTGTCAATCCTATGTGATCGAATGGTTCAAATCAGACCTGATCCATCTTTGAGATGATCTGAGCTGTCCATCCTCTATTTTTTTTACTATGAACCATTGGGGAAAATAAGAAATATTTTCCCAAAACTTAAACTAAATATTTTGCTTCCTTAAAAGGGCGCTAATCATCATCTTTTTTGTTCTGTTTAAATAAAAAACAAATATTATTAAAGTTACAGTCGAAAATATGTTGATTAGTTACAATCTCCATTAACAAATTATTGTTGTTATTTCTAAATCTGATATATCTCTCATTATGTTCTCTTTTTATATCATAGGTACTATGGTTCACCAAGTTAGGATGGGCGATTGCGAGATAGGGTAAAGGTTTCCATTTTCAATGGATGAGATTCATGGAATATATAGACCTACGGTCCTGAAGAATTCCATTGTTTCAACTTGCATGAATGAAATAAATTTATCATATCCATGGAATTGGTTAAAGGGTTACATATTTCAACAACAAAGATCAAAGGTGGAGCCAGATCAATGATGGGCGTGCATTTCACTGATTCGACATGCCCATGGAAAATAAGTTTTGAAATATGCAGAATTGGTTAAAGGGATGCATCTTTCAACTACTGAGATCTGCTCAGAATTAGATCTATGATAGAGAAAAATTCTGCTGATTCAACAAGAACGAGAAAAACAACTTTTGAAAGTTGCAGAATTGGTTAAAGGGCTACATCTTTCAGCGATTGACGTGAAGGTTTGATCTAGAACAAAGATTGAGGTTGATTTATTGGATTGAATGAGAACGGAAGATGGAATATTTCGAATATGCAAAATCCCATAGACATGGTAGGATCGGATGGAGGAGATCTTGTCTAATTTGAGGAGATCTTGTTTGATTTCTGATCTATGATCACAAATCAATTTCGCAATGCAAAGATGTAGGAAAAATAAAGGAGCATGTATTTCCATCAGGGAAAGACCCGTGTAATTTGTTTTTATTTGTTTGTTTTATGAAACCATTAGGTTCATCCAGATGGGAGAATAAGAAGCCTGAGAATATCTTGGGTGATAGATAGAGATGTATAAATAGGGGTCCAGAGAACCATAGTAGATCATTTTTTCTTGGTGAAATAATTTTTGACTATTGTTGTAAAAGAAATACCTATTTGCTAACAAGAAGGATCATTTTGCTGGAATAAAGGGCCTATGTAGATATTTAGTCGGAATGTGTGGAATGCATAGTGTAGAACTATTTCTTCTTGCTTATGTACATCATAAAGTGAGTTTGTTCTAACCTTCTGGACCTATTTACTTGCTCATGAATGTCTATTGTCTGTATAAATCTCTATGTTGACTGGGTAATAAATAGTTTAATTATATTAGAGCTACCTCATATATTTTTTTTGCTGTGAATGTGATTATTGTATTGGTACGTGTATCTGTTATAACTTTATGATCATTTAAAATTTATTACTATGAACTCTAAATTTTCTCCCTATCCGGGGATAGAATAGTTTAGTTCTAGATCTAGATTAGACCTTAATTTAGCTTAGGAACATGCATATAATTCTTTAAACAAAAATATTATAAATGGTGGGCTGGTCCATAACCAGTAAAATATTAAAGAACTTAATCTATGGTAGCTGGAACCATGAACCAAACAAATTCCCCACACCAAACAGTGTCTGATTTAATTGGGATCGTTCACCGGGTAGAATCCCTACTACTTGGTACCTAGTATTTTTCCAGGCATCAACAGAATTGGCGCTAGAAGGAGGGCCACCAGTGCATGGCTGGTAGAGGAAATCCATTTTTTAGAGAACATTACATTGGAACAACACTAGAAAATACTTTCCCTAAATATCCTTTTCCTGAATTACAAGAACAAGAATAGACATGTTCTGGGGAAGAACAGCCAGAATGTTTGCATGTTGTCCCATTTGAAGATTTAGATCTATTTAGGAGACATACACGATCCTACATCAAGAAACTTGTGGGGTTAAAAGTTATTCCCACGTTACATAGTAGGAAATATTCCAAGAAATTATCCTCATACACTAAGGATTCAATTCTTGTGGAGAATTTAGAAGAATTGGTAGATCTATCCATCCAAGAAATTGTTCATCCTTTGGATCAATTAGATCCAGAATACCCTACAATTTTAGTATTCAGTCATTCTCCACCACAGTCTCCATATCTAATCATGGATGTTGTTAATAAAACTACATGGCGAGAAATAATGCCACTCAACCTAGCTTCTCCCCTGCATGATTTGCCAAAAAACCCGGAAAAGGTTTTACCAAAATTTGAACCTAGAAAAGGTGTTTCTGCAGAAGATCAGTTAAAGAGTTTTTATCTGGATTTGAATCTATTAAATTTTGACCATGAAGATGTGGTTTGTAGTCTCTTTCAATATACTTTTGAACCTAAAGCATCTTCATGGTACTTTAGTCTTCAAGATAATTCAATAGTAAATTGGGATGGTTTTGAAAAGTCATTCTTAGGTAAATTTGGAAACTAGACAACAGTAGGCACTCTCATGAAATTGATATCTATGAGGATGGAAAAGAAAGAAAAGGTCCTAGATTTTAATTAGAGATTGACCACTTTAATGAACAACTTCAGTGCTACAACAAAACCAAATGAAGAGTCTCTAATAGAATATTATACTACAACACTTGATTCACCAATAGAAATGTTTGTGAAAAGTGCTGGTAAAGTCACATTGGTAGAAAACTATGAATAGGACAAGAAAGTAGAGGTAGATATGGATAGTATAGAAAAGTACACTCTAGAATTTGAATTGAAACATAACATAAGAAAAATGCCTTTGTTGTTAACTAAACCTAAAGGATAACACTCTAATGAGCTAGAGAATGTGGTGAAAATGGTGCAGAAGTTGTCAAACAAAATAGTATACATGGGAAAGGATAAGGGGACTAGTTCTTATAGAAAGCCATTGAACCCTTATTACAAAAAAGGGAAGAGAGTGGACATCCCCAAACACCTATGCATAGTTCTACTATTTTAAATTTTAACGAGGAAGGAATGGATCATTTATGTACCTTTCACAAAAGAAAACATGGGTTATGATATCGTAGAAGACATTAAGAAAACAAAGGAAAACATTTCTCTACTTGAACTATGTAATTTTCCTCAACAAAGGAGGAAAATTATGGAAGCTTTTGATCCAGAACCTAGTAGTATATTGGAAGCTATGGAATCTAATGATGAATTAAATGAAGCGAGCATTGGAGGAAAGTATAAATATCAGACATTACTTTTTCTACTGTCATTTGAAATTTTTATTCATAATGTACATAATTGTTTGGTATATTTTGGGGCTTCATCAAATTTCATGCCACTTTCAATATGTATAAGGATTAATGGCCAACCCACACCATCTTGATCTCAGATAATTCAATTAGACATATCTGTTGTTGAATTTGTAGGGGAAATGAAAGATGTTTTGATTTGTTTGTCTGCAAATATGTAATATCCTGAATTTTGGACCTAACACTTTTAGGCATGTGCCTATTGATTATGTTGATTATTTTGATGTTTTATTTTATATTGGGTCAAATACCCCACTGCATATGAACATGATGATTTGTTTTATATATTGGGCATAGGCCAATTATTGATGATATATGTATATGCTTGTTTGTGCTGAGAGTGGACCCTGAAGCACATGATTGATGAGATGTTTTGTGTTGAGCTAGGAGCTCTAGAACACTTGAGTGATTGATGAATTGTGTTGAGCGAGAAGCTCTGGAGCACATGAGTACTTACCTTTGTGTTGAGAAAGAATCTCTAGAACACATGCAAAGATAATTGTATGTGTTGGGCATAAGCCCTAGAGCCTTCCATGTTGATGTTGAGCATAAGCTCTAGAGCATCAGATCCTTGGCCATTGTATCCCTCGGTGTATCGTACAAGTACATCCTAGCATTTAGTGTTGAGAGAAAGCTATGCAATTATACTATGTTTGTAAGTCTCTGCTATAGGCATTGAGTATGGGATCTGGTAAGTGCTATGGGTTATTGAAAACAATTTAATAACTTCTGAGTGAAAATGACTCGAGAAAAATATTGATCTCATCATACATATCTATAAGTGATTAAATGAAATTTTGAATTTCTGTATTCTCATCAAAGTACTAAAGAGCTGCCACATTATACTAGGGAAATCCAACATGCAAGGATGTTTAGAGTTGCCTAGATTAGTAGACCTAAGCCACCTATCTACCTGACCTTAATGAAGAAGTGTCATTAAGTCTAGGGATCATGGTACATGATGCCCAAAGACAAATGTTAACAAGTGTTATAATACTATGTATTTTATACATAGTATGTATAAAGAATTAATTATGATTAAATTGGTAATTAAATAAAAGAAAGAAGAGAAGCTCCATCAATTATTATTTATTATTAAAGGATTAATAAATAGTATAATTCCTATGAAAGTTTAACTAGGAACTAGTTAAAAGTTCCTAAGTTAAGTATTGAAAATTACCCCAGTAATTAAAAAGGGTTAAATCAAGAAATCAAGGATTTCTTGATTTAACTGCCCCTTTGACTGAAAAGTCTATCTATAAAGACTCAAGCCAAGCAAAGGATGGGGGTTCTGATTTTATCTTGGGAGAATTATTATTCTTCCTGTCTTGTCTCTCAAGTGTTTTCTTGGAGAACTTTTTCCTGCAAGGAAAAGAGGATTGATTCAGAACTAAATACCAGTTAGGAAACCCTACCTTAGGATCTCTAAGATACTTGCATGTTGGAGTCTAGGTCAGGGGGATCCAGATTAAAACCAGGAATGGCTCTGGGTCATGGTTGGGTGCAATGTGGTAGTTCTCAAGTGATTTGGTCATCAAACAAAGGTCAGATCCTACATTGAATTGTTAATGCTAGTTATTTGAGTGTGTAGGTTCGGCCATTAACAGAGATTCAAATTCAGGTATGAAACCCTCAACTACCTATTCTATTTTCCTATAATAACTGTTGTTTATACTAGGTAGATGATTTCAATTCATATACTAACCTTGTTCGTTTGATTCTTTGGTTAATAATCTGCTAGGGTTTGTATTCTTAAAATGCTAACCCTAGGCTTTAAATTTTAATATGTGTTGTATATTACCAAGGTTTGTATTCTTAAGATTGTTTCTGTATTATTCCAAGTATTTAGTTTATGCTTACTGTAACTAGGTTTTTTTATCAGTAGTATAATTATTTATTCCTTGTTGTTTCAAGTTTTAATTAAAACTAGTTCAACAATAAATAAACAAGAATGCTAAATATGACTATTTAGTAATAGAACTAGAATATAAATTAAATCTACTAAGAATGGATTATATCTAGAACAAAGCTAATCAAATCATTAAGGACCTTTCAAGGTCTATCTCCATATTACAAATTAATATTAAAATTCTCCACATAAATAAAACAACACTATAAATAATTAGAGGAGGCATCATGACCATCCATGTGGTCCTTTATCAAAACTCTGTTTATATACAGAATAATCCATAGTCCTATTTAAATTTCCCTAAGCACATAAAATTTACCAACTAGTAATTAAAACTCTTTAATATCCAACAGAGGTCACGACATCGATTCCCATGGATGTCCTAGACCCAAGGCCAAAGCAAATAAAAAACCATAACATAAAAGAAACATACAATAATCATTTAGGATAACCATACTTCGGTTCTGTAAGCATTTAAAAAGCCATAACTATTACATAATGCAAAGAAATAAATTCCTTTAATAACTCATAGTCTTTACACATGGTAATGCCCAGGATTAATTCATGTAGGTCGTTTCTATTATTAATCTAAGGCCACGCTATACATTAGGTATGTAGGAAATAACTATTAATAACCACACTACTTCTAGTAAAAACATCGAAGTGTTGTTATCTACTATTACATTCGCTACAATGAGGGTTATAAGCCCAACACTATGTTACGGCCTCGACCACAATTATTTTTATATACAATCCACACCTGGGAACCTACAACAAGATAGCAGTCATATGATTTTCCATGGTTTTACATACCACCACTTACATAATAAACCAAACAAGATAATAAGAAACGTAACCATTCAAGCTAGGACAACAATCCTATCATGAGCCAAGGCCATACATGGCATGGTTTAACGTATTCGCTTCCCTTAAAACATAACTAGGTAATAATTATAAATGCGCACAGAGAACCCACAAAGGCATGTGCCTCATCCAAACACAAGTATTTAAACCCCTCTCACAGCAAGTTTCACACACAATCAAATTATTAAACCATGAATTAACAACACGATGGGGAAGGATCAATCCATTCATGGCTTGGCCTCTCAACACCCACGTTGTTCATGATTACAGCCCATAAAAATCCTCAACACATAGAACTCAAATGAAGGAAAATGCATGTGCTAAAATCGCCTTATTAAACCATTAACATAGAATTCACTTTACACAACACAGTAAGCAAAACTGCATGAGTCTTTTATTAAAAATGCAGAGTATAGACATCATAAATAGGATGGTAAATCGCAGTGTCTCCACACAGTCACTTCCAAAGCTAAAACAAATTTTATATGGCCATTCCAATGGGATATGGCACCATTGCAAGCAATGGTGTAGCCCATGGCTCAAAGGCCTAAACCAGTAAATCTTTACATATACATAGAACAAGAGGAAATGAGATTATTCACTCTATGTCTGGAGCCATTGAAACATTTAAATAAATCCAAGTCTGTAATCATATGCCTGAAGGTAAATTTTAAACCACACATTGAAACCCCAAAACCAAACAATGAAGATGTCACTAAGCTAGGCCGAGAGGTAACAAGTATCAAGGCTTGTTGGAAGGATTACCATTCATCATTGCCATCATACAGAAACCAATGACAAGCTTTGAGCCACGACTCTCTCCACATACCCCAGCACCTGCAACCATCCACAAAAATGATGAGATGCATGACAATGATATATTGCAACAACGCAAACCATAGAAATGATAAGAGGCCGAATGAGGATCTTAACAGTAAGCTCATGAAGGTCGCCTCCATTCTCCTCGGCGTAGAGCAAGGAAAAACCCCAACTCAAAACCTTGCAAATGACAAAACCATTGTGTTCCCAAGCCCTAAGCTTGGGGCTTTCACATTTCCCAAGAGCATTGAATGCACCAGTTGGTGACCACTAATTCCATACCAAACCCAGTCTCCATAGTTTAAGTTTTGTTGCATTACTATGTATGTTCACTTCCCACATGAAGGCCTAAACCATGCTATCATATGGTTTCTACCATATGTTATAGTTTCGCCACCCTATTTCCTATCACAATAACATTACACCACTTATGTTATATACAAGGATTAATATATTACAATGATAAGGTTTGAGTGTAAGTCCATATATGGTATGCGCTAGTCTTATTTCAACCCAAGACTTATGTATTAATATAATCTAAGTACCATAGGATTAAAACCTATTAACATGTGAACCTTAGGATTTAGGAAATAAACTTAACACAAATACAATTAAGCCCTCACCTTTTGCTTAGTAAACATGGCATATGTAATATGCCATGTTAATTACTTCAACCAATATAAATCAATGGCTTGGTTTTAAAGGACACATACTTAACCTATAAAATAGAAAACATAAGAAGTGTTAATAATTATTAATAAACTAATACATAAACCGTAATTAATGACAAAATATGAAATAAAGAGTTAAAAGACCCGAAGGAAGTATAAGTACTGAACAAGAGCTTTAGTATTAATAGTTAAATTGACAAGAACAGTAACTATACCTATTATAATTCAGAGTTGATAAAAGAACCAAAGTCAACCAACAATATGATCTTTAAAGTCACAGTTTTCCATACTCTTTAAACAAGTTTCCATCGCAAGCATGAACTGCATGTAAATAGAATAGGTGCCTTAGTTCAGAGAACTAAGTAAGCATGGTAACAAGTAAACACCTTTACCTCTCAAACTGTCATGGGAGAACGAGTCCTGCCACTCCACCACTTTGTTTCCACAAACAAAGTTATGTTAGGAGTCCATAATTAACAAGTGTGACAATGCAGAAAGGACAAAGTATATAAATCTAGTGACGACACATAAGCAACAAAAGTGTAAAAACAATACTAAGTAGTAAATAGCAATACAACATCATAAGTAAAATACATTAAAAATAATGAGTGAAAGTAAAAGATAGAACGTAAGAACAACTTACAAATAAACATAGGTACATGAAGTGTACGATAGAGTTCCATAAGTGAATAATGTTTCATTTAGGTAGTTTTAACTAGCCTATAATTTTTTTTTTATTTTCAATTTTTGGGGACATTACAAGTGGTATCAGAGCCCAATTTTAATACTAAGAGACCTATGGGCACACCAAGCATTCACAAAGAGAAAATAAAACATGTTAATTTAATATGCCATTTAAATTTTTTTGTGTTCACATGAAAGTTTTACAGCACTAATCAGTTTATGAATACTAAGGAAGAAAACAATCATCAAGGAAATATGACCACCCCCACTACAGAAGCGGAGCTAGTGGTAGAGTTAAAATATGATGTTTTGAAAACTTTACACAGTCTTCAAGCTGAATAGAAAATTTTCAGAGAAGATAGCCTGAAAAAAAAGAAGGAACATCAAGCTATAAATGAATCCTTACTAAGAAATATGAAGGGAGGAAGCCCACAAGGTGAACCTACTCTGTCCACAAAAAGTTCCAAGAGAGAAACTTACCTAAAACAGGCCAGTAGCCCAAGAAAGGAGGAAAAATAATGTACCCCTAAAGAAACTAAAGAATACCATAATAGTCCTTTCAGTGGTGACTCACTTTCTCCACGAAGAAAGAAGCAAAGGAGTGATGACAGTCTTCAGGGGAAATTTCTAAAAAATAAGATCCCCGACCTATGAAGGTGAAGTAAACACTGGGGAAAAGGCTGAAGAGTGGTTGTTGGGAATGAGTAAGTATTTTTAGGTTCATAATTATTCAAGTGAGATGAATTCTAGGCTTTCCATCTATAACTTGAATGGCAAAGAAGCAAGATGGTGGAGATATTTAAAACACACCAAGAAAGATGAGCTGCAAGAAATACACTGGGATACTTTCCAAAAACTTTTCCAAGAAAAATATATGTCAAAAAGGTTCTTTGACAAAAAAGTGAAAGAGTTTCATGAACTACGCATGGGATCCATGACTATGGATGCGTTTATTAACATATTTCCAGATCTATTGCATTAATGGTGCCATACATCAAAGAAGAAAAGGTAAAGATCGAGCAGTTCCTAGGATGTCTTCCTCCCAGTTTCCGGGATAGGATTGAATTTGACATGCCTAAGAATTTGGATACCACACTGCATAAATCTAGGATCTGTTATGAGCATGGATAGCTGAGGATGGAGAACCTGAACTGAAACCAAGACAAGTCTAAGAACTTCTCTGATAGCTGCAATCCTGGGTCCAACCCACAACCATACCGAAAGTAGAATAATAGCTTTCAAGTGAACAAGAACTTTAATATACCTGGTACAAAGCTGTATGTACCACCTGCTAATGTTAACAAACCTGTAGCAAGTGGATCCAATGATACCCCGCTACAGATCAAGTACTGGAAATGCAGTGGGCCTCATTATGCCCGATATTGTAAGAACAAGACCGGTGGGGTCTTGCACAACTTACAAGAAGAACCAACCGTTGAGGACACAGCTGGAACACCCCAGATCTATGCAACATTGGATGGTCGACAAGAAGATCATCAAGATATGATGGTTGAGATAGAAGTTAAGATCTTGAACACTTATGTTTCAATACTTATTGATCCCGGTTCTTTCTAAAGCTATGTTGTGCCTAAAATTGTTGATATATGCAAACTAGGAAAAGTAAAACATGATAAACCTTGGCTAGTTCAGTTAGCCATAGGTATGAAATAAAAGGTTTCGGAAATTGTTAAATAATGTGAGGTAAACTTGAATGGTTTTCTTATGAAAGTAAGCCTAAACATCCTACCCTTAGGATCATACAATGTACTTATCGACAGGGACTGGTTGGAACAACACCATGTCATGCTCAATTGTTTGTACAAGTCTATCTTGTGTACTGATAACCCGAGGAACCAAGTGAAGGTTCAGGGCATTCCAAAGAAAGTTTCTATAAGACAAATATCTACCTTACAAGAAAAGAAATGCGTTAGGAAAGGCTGCAAGTTGTTTGCCGTAAACATACGAGACATAGAGTCTGATAGGGAACAACACATAGAGGACTTACCCGTTCTTGAATAATTCAAGGATGTGTTTCCTGAGGAAATCCATGGATTACCTCTGAAATGAGACCTAGAATTCTCCATCAAACTGACCCCAGGATTAGTTTCGACCTCCAAATCCCCTTGCTCCATGAGTGCACCTGAGTTGTTGGAACTCAAACTATAGTTGTAGGAGTTAATAGAGAAAGGGTATATCTAGCCCAGTGTGTCCCCTTTGGGAGCACCAATATTGTTCATAAAGAAGAAAGACGGTATGATGCCGATGTGCATCGATTACCGTTAGTTGAAAACAATGACTATAAAGAACCGTTACCCACTCCTCTGGATCGACAACTTGTTAGGTCAGGTGGGAGGAGCCAAAATCTTTTCAAAGATTGACTTGCGATCCAAATACCATTAGGTACAGATTCACGATGAAGATATTCAAAAAACCACCTTTCGTACAAGGTACGGGCACTACGAGTTTTTAGTAATGCCATTCGGGTTGACCAATGCACCCGCGAACTTTATGTTTATGATGAACAACATATTTAGTAGGCATCTGGATAAGTTTGTCCTAGTCTTTATTGACGATATCCTAGTTTATTCCAAGAATAAAGAGGAACATGAAGAACACCTTTGTGTAGTACTACAAGTGTTAAGAGAACACCAGCTTTACTCTAAGTTTAGTAAATGCAATTTTTTACAAACCACAGATATAGTATCTAGGTCACATTATCTCCGATACATGGATAGCTGTGGACCTGGAAAAGATTAAGGCCGTAAAGGATTGGCCTACCCCTACTAGTTTCACTGACATTAGGTCAATCTTGGTATTAGCCGAATATTATCATAAGTTCATTGAGAACTTCTCGAGAATTGCCAGCCCCATGACCACTTTACATAAGAAAGAAAATAAGTTCATATGGACTGACAAGTGTGAAGAAAGTTTTCAAAAGCTTAAGCAAATTTTGATGACCGCATCGGTGTTGCGGATTGCAGATCCCGATGGGGATTTTGTTGTTTGCACGGATGCAAGCAAGGAAGGACTTGGAGGAGTCCTCTTGCAAAATGATCACACTATCTATTACGAATTGCAAAAGTTGAAATAAAATGAGAAAATTTACCCTACGCATAATCTTGAGTTAGTAGCCATCATCCATGCTTTGAGGATGTGGGGGAACTACCTCATGTGAAGGAAGTTCCTTCTGAAGACAAACAATATGAGTTTGAAGTATTTGTTTGATCAACTAGATCTAAATGCAGGCAAGCCAGATCGTTGGCTTTCCTCAGCAAATACCATTTCTAGCTTAAGCACATTAAGGGAAAGGAGAATAAGGTTGTCGATGCTTTAAGCTGATGAACTCATATGATTTATGAGATGAATTGATCCGGATTTATGCAGGAACGCAACAAAATACAAAAATAACCATAGAAACAAATATGCAGTGGAAATAACACTTCATTTCATTAATCAATAACTGAAACCGGTTTACATACAAAATGGAAATTAACTAGTTAGAGTGCTGTTAGCTTATCTCTGAGAAGAGATATGGAGGCTACATGCCTCTGAACTCCGTGTTACAATGAGGCTCGAAGGCCTATATATTATCAAGAAACAATGGAAACCCTACACATCCAAAAACCTAACCCTAGCAGGTGAAACTCCTTGATGTGGGCCCCGTTGGGTAACTTGGTACATCAATTTCCTGGGGTCGTAACTTTAGCATACTACCTCCGTTTGACGTGCATGATACATCGTTAGAAAGATCTGTTTAAGGACTACATCCAAAAACAACAAATCTCAAGTCCGAAATGGACTTATATTTGTTGGACCATTCGATGCCGAGAAAACGTCGTTTAGGGCCTCAAAATGTCTCGGGAAGTTTAGGACCCAAAAACTACCAAAAATAGTAAATTCTGCTACAATTAAGGAAACTGAAAAACTGAAAGATACAATGGTGGGGGTCCAAGAGGAATAGGTGGGTAGCCACCAATATCCTCTTGGATCATTCCTCCCCCCTTAGGAAGCAATGGTCCCCATTGCGTCAAGTTCCTCCATGAGATGAGGAAACTTTTGTTGAACTTGGTCCCTGGTGAGCCACTTTCATTGGTGAAGAAGTTGGTCTGCTCTGACAACTCAATATAGATGGATCTTCTACTGGTGGGTGTTCTTGACCTGTGTGTCCATAATCCTATTAGTTGTGGCTTGTTCCATGCATTCAAGGTTTAGCTCTGTTTGTGTGAGTTGTTTTGCCACGTCTGATGTGTCCAGTAGAGGTGGAAAGTTGGGCCGAAGGCGGTCCACATTGAACACTGGGTGTAGACCAAGGAATGGTGGAATACTAAGCTCGAAGGAATTGTCCCCGATAGCCTTGGTGATGGTATATGGCCCATATTGGAGCGGGCGAAGCTTGCGGTGGGGTCCAGCGAGGTGCTCCTTCTGCAGATGTAGCCACACTTTGTCGCCCTCCTGGAAGTTGTGTTGCACCCAGTGCTGATCATGTCACTACTTGTACTTAACATTGGATCTATCCAATATGTCATGAACCTATTGGCGAATGTGCTGAATGCACTCAATGAAGTTGTTTGCCTTGGAAACTTCAGACTGGATATGAGCTGAATTAACCTAAGTAGCTGCAAATGGCATGGCTATGTCAATGGGACATAGTGGATGGAATCCCAAGCCCACCTGAAAGGGGCCGTGGTTGGTTGAGATGTGGAGGGCCCAGTTATAGCTGTGTTGTACATAGGGGAGGCTCTCATCCCATGTGCGTGGATTATTTGAGTTGTACATGCGCAAAATGTGTACGATCATCCTATTGACAACCTCTGTCTGGCCATCAGTCTGGGGATGGAAACCTGTGGACTTTGTGAGCTTGGTATCTAGCATTGACCATAGGCTAGACCACAATGTACTAAAGAACCTTCTATCTTAGTCTGAGATTATAGACTGTGGGATCCCAAAGTGTACCCACACTCATTCAAAGAAGAGTTTAGCAGTGGCTTTTGCTGTGATATTCTTCTTGTAGGCTGCCATTATGGCCATCTTTGAGAATATTCCAACGACCATAAACACATAGTCATTGCCAAGCTTAGTAGAAGGAAGTCCTGACATGTAATCCAGGGATATGGATTCCCAAGGTCGACTAGGGGTAGGCAATGGAGTATAGAGGCCTTGCTTCTTGATGGATGGTTTGGTAATGGCGCAGGCAGTGCATGATCGGATGTACTTCCCGATGTCCTGTCGAAGGTTCGGACAATAGAAATACTTCTGCAGTAATGCCACTATTTTATCAACCCCAAAACGCCCAGCGAAACGACTATAGTGTGCCTCCCAAATCATCTTGGCACGCTCACTTGAAGGAACACAAAGGTGTCCCATGTGACATAGTAGTACATACTGGAGGTGAAATTTTGGAACTTGGTTTCCCTCTAGGAGCGTTTGGTATGTGTGGCTGAATTCTGGATCACTCCTTTAGATAAGCGGCCAATCAAAAGTCTCGTGCCCATAAGAGTTGAGCACAGTTGTTATTGCCACGATTTGTGGTCGGTTGAGGTAGTCTGCAACATTATTGGTGCTTCCCTTATTGTACTTGATGTTCAAATGAAACTGTTGTAGATATGTGGACCACTTATGATGGTGATATTTCTGTAACTTCCCTTGTGTCTGCATGAACTGTAGGGTCGGTGGTCTGTGTGGATGATCGTTTCCTTCCCCAAAATGTAATGCTTCCATTTTCGGCAAGCCTGTACAATGGAATATATTTCTTTGTCATAAGTGGGATATTTGCGGACTCTGTCGGATAGTGTCTCACTGTGATATGCCACTGGATGCCCTTGTTGAGTAAGGAATTCCCCAATAGCATATTCAGAGGCATCTATCTCGATCTCAAATGGTTGTTGCAAGTTTGGTAATGTGAGCACTGGGGCACAGCAGAGGCGATGTTTCAATTCTGTAAACGCCTTCTGCTGAGTTTTCGACCAAAATAATTTTTCTTTCACTCCTCCCTTGGTGACTTGACTTAAGGGCCAAGTGATATGAGAGAATCCCAACACGAACATGCGGTAGGAATTAGCAAGGCCCAAAAAGTTGCGAAGCTCTGTTAGAGTAGTTGGGGCTGGCCAATCCCAAATGACTTGGATCTTGGTTGGATCCACATGTACCCCACACTCATCAATAATGTATCCCAGATACTAAAATTGGGTCATGCCAAAAGTGCACTTGTCCAAATTGGCACACAAATTGTGCTACCGCAATGTTTGGAGGACCTGTCGGATGTGGTGGAGGTGCTCTTCCTAAGTCTGGCTGAAGATCAGGATGTCATCCAAGTACACTACTACAAATGAGTTGGTGAATGGTCACAAGATGTCATCCATCAGTCTCATGAAGGTTGTAGGAGCATTCGTTAGCCTGAAGGGCATCACCAACCATTTGAAAAATCTCTCCTTGGCTTTGAAGGAAATCTTCCATACATCAGTTGGTTCGATCGGTACCTGGTGATAACCAGAATTTAAGTCGATCTTGCTAAAATATTTCGCCCCTTTAAGCTGGTCTAGGAGGTCATTGATCCATGGGATCAGGTACCTATTTCAAACAGTGATCTTGTTCAGTGCCCGATAGTCAATACAGAGTCTCCAAGCCCCATCCTTCTTCTCTACCAACACGATCGGGCTCCCACAGGGCAATGAACTTGGCTGGATGTGACCCTTTTGTAGCAACTCCTAAATTTGCCTCTTGATTTCATCATTCCCTAGAACACAATGTCGATAGATCGGTCCATTGGGAAGTGGTGCACCTAGGGTTAGATCGATGTGGTGCTTGACCTGACAGTGGAGAGGCACCCCGGTGGGTGAGATGAATATGTCCCGGTACTCCTCCACGACCTTGTCCATTTGTTGTTGTCATGTAGAGGGGCCTTGTCTGGAGGCTGTGGCCACGATATTCTTCTTTCCCTGAGGGCAGACCATCAAGAAAACAAACTTCCCGATTTTAGAAATGAGCTTACTGCATTGTTTTACAGTAACCAAAGAGATAGTGGCAGGGGGTGGTACCTCTGGTATCCTATACAAATTATTTCCCAACATAATAGTAACAGCACGAGGCCAAGACTCATACACAACATGTCGCTTCCATAAGTATGGTTGACCTAATAATACATCACAAACATCAAGAGGAGAAATATCACATAATACCTCATCGGTGAAGGGTTTGATGCTGTAGGGAAGGTGACACTGCTGGATGATGTGGAGATCTTGTCCTTGGTGAAGCCACCCGATGGTGTATGGCTACAGGTTTGCTGTGGTCAGAAAACCTACCACTTCATGACCTCTTATGAAATTAGGTTCTTTTGGCTCCCACTATTGACAACGAACTGTAGCGGGGAACCCTTTACCCACATCTGGGAGTGGAAAAGGAGCTCCTCCTTCTCTGAATCTTCTGGTTCTTCCTTTTGGATCTTCGTGGTGGCAATGGTGGCATTGGGATATGCATCGATAATATTCTTCCTTTTTTCATTCCCATTCTCGAGTTCTAATTCAGTGTTGGAGTATGCATCTGATTCAAAAGCCTTTATCTCGGCCACCAGTGACTGCTTAGCTTGACACTCACTTGTGTTGTGAGTGGGGCTCTTATGGAACTCACACCACTTTCCTGCTTCCTTTTTCTACTTTGCAGTGTTTCTCTTTGCTTGTGGCTTTGGAAAGTTTTCTTGAGTCGCCATGCCTTGGATATGTCCTTGGTTCTGTGGTTTGGGGGCACCTTTCCCTTGCTTCTGATTCGCAGATCCAAAGTCTCACTTTTTATGTTTGAATTTTTGCTCAATTTTGGCAGCATACCGATATGTCGTACCAAGTGAGGAGATGTTGAGAAAATCCATTTCCTCTTGAATGTATCTGTGCAGACAACTACGGTACTTCAGCACCAAAGTTTCTCTGAATATTTGATACCCAACTTGGTGTGCAGGGTATGGAATATATTCGTCAGTTCATGCACATCTTGATCTCTTTGCTACCACAACATAGTCCATTGGATGTAGTTGTCCTCGTAGCTCCCCAATGGATAATATTGTCCCTTTATGGCATCTCAAAAAGAATTCCAAGTGGGTATGACTAAGAACAGAGAGGGTTCCTCCTCGTCCTTTCTTGCACAGTAGGTTTCCCACCAGTCCTTGAGTAGAGAAAAAGTAATCTTTTCCCAGTAAAAAAAGTCATGAATCGAGAAATACCCTTCTAATAGATTCAACCATCTATCTACGGTGTCTACATCTATTTGACCATAAAATAAGGGAATGTCAAAGTTTACTTGTACCTTAAAAGGGGCTGCGCCTCCAGAGTGGCTGCTAGATGCAGATGTGCCACCAGTGGGAAGTCGTTGAATGATCTGGGCGAAGTTATCCATCATTGCGTTCCTTTATTTTTCAAGGGCTTCCTCGAGAAACATTTTGATAGGATCTTCTGTGCCCTCATATTTATTTTCATCCCCCATGGGTGGCCGTCAGGATTTGCTAGGATGATCTTTCAAAGGTTCAACCAGATCGAGCCCTAACTCTTTATATCCCACCCTCGTTGGTGACATGCAAAGAAGGATCGAGAAATACCAGATTGCTCTAATACCACTGATCCGGATTTATGCAGGAACACAACAGAATAAAAAAATAACCATAGAAACAAATATGGAGTGGAAATAACACTTCATTTCATTAATCAATAACTGAAATTGGTTTACATACAGAATGGAAATAAACTAGCTAGAGTGTTGGTAGCTTATCTGTGAGAAGCAATGTGGTGGCTACATGCCTCTGAAATCTGTGTTACAATGAGGATCGAAGGCCTATATATTATTAAGAAACAATGGAAACCATACACATCCAAAAACCTAACCCTAGAAGGTGAAACGCCTTAATGTGGGCCCCGTTGGGTAACTTGGTACATCAATTTCCCGGGGTCGTAACTTTAGCATACTACCTCTGTTTGAGGTGCATGATATATCGTTAGAAAGATCTATTTAAGGAATACATCCAAAAATGGCAAATATTAAGTCTAAAATGGACTCATATTTTTCGGACCATTCGATGCCGAAAAAACATTGTTTATGGCCTCAAAACGGCTCTGAAAGTTTAGGACCCAAAAACTGCCAAAAATAGTAAGTTCTACTACAATTAAGGAAACTGGAAAACTGAAAGAAACAATGGTGGGGGTCCAAGAGGAATAGGTGGGTGGCCACCAATATCCTTCTAGATCATGACTTTCAGTCAAATTGATGCAGATTTGCATGAGAAGATTAGAGAGGCCAACAGATTTGACCCCCTCTATGTAGATATCCTTAATAAAGTCTAGGAAGACAGGTTGTTTCAACAACAAAAAGAATACAAGGTTGACGAATCTAGACTGCTATGGTCCAAGGATTTATTTTATGTTCTATAAGGAGGGGACCTTCAGTCCAGCATCCTCACAAAATTTCATCAGGCACTATACTCAGGGCACCTAGGATATCAAAAGATGATATCCGTTGTCAAGAGATACTTTTTATGGCCTAATTTAAAGGCTGACATTGCAATATTTATTGCGAAATGTCGGGAGTGCTAGCTAGTCAAGGCTAAGCATCAACATATTGCAGGATTGCTACAGTTGTTTCCCATTCCAGAATGGAAGTGGGAAGTTATTAGTATGGACTTTATCACCGGTTTACCGAAAAGTAAGAAGCAAAATGATTCTATTTTTTTGGTCATCAACAAGTTGTCGAAGGCAACACACTTCATTCCTGTAAAGTCATCCTACAAGGCCGTGAACATTGTTGATATATTCTTGAAAGAGATATTTAGATTGCATGGGATACCCAAGGTAATTATATCGGATCAAGATGTTAAGTTCATAGGAAAATTTTGGAGATATTTATTCTCCGGATTGGAGATGCGGTTGAACTTCAGCACTGCATATCACCCATAGATAGACGAGAAGATAGAGAGGGTAAACCAAATTGTCAAGGACATGCTCTGAATGTATGCCATGAACAATCCCATGAAGTGGGAGGATTACCTACATCTCACATGGTTTGCATGTAACAATGGTTATCAGGCTTCCGCCAAGATGAGTCCCTTTGAGGTACTCTATGGATGGAAGTGTAGAATACCAGTTACTTGGGATAACCCTGTGGATCGACTCATGTTAGGGCCTGATTAGTTGATGGACTTAGTACATTTGATTACCAAGGTCCAAGTGAACCTTACGGAAGCACAAGACCACCAGAAAAGTTACCCAGATCAGAAAATAAAGGATACCGACTTTAAAATAGGTGATCATGTTTACTTGAAAGTAAAACCCAAATGAAGCTCGTTGATCTTGGGTAGGTGTGGTAAGTTAGCACCTATATGTTGTGGACCTTTTGAAATACTAGCCAGGAAAGGGCTAGTGGCTTATGAACTAGCATTTCCTACACATGTAAGAGTCCACATTGTTTTCCATGCATCTTTGTTAAAGAAATATGTTTATGATACTAAACATGTTGTTGATTGGTCCCTGTTACAGGTGGAACCTAAAGGGGAGTTTTCCCCTGATCCTACTCATATATTGGACAAGAGAGAGGTGCAGCTTTGGAAGTGCACCATGGTCCAATTGAAAGTGCAGTGGAAAAACTTTGAGGCTTAAAAATCTACTTGGGAGAATGAGGCCACCATGAGAAAACCTTACCCCTCCTTGTTTCATGATATTGTTACAAGTCCCTAGAACACCAAGGACGGTGTTGTTCTAAGAGAGGAGGGATGTAAAATTTTGGACTTAACACTTATAGGCATGTGCCTATTGATTATGTTGATTATCTTGATGTTTTATTTTATATTGGGTCAAAGACACCACTGCATATGAACATGATGATTTTTTTTATATATTGGACGTAAGCCAATTATTGATAATATATGTATATGCTTGTTTGTGTTAGGCATGGACGCTGAAGCACATGATTGACGAGATGTTTTGTGTTGAGCGAGGAGCTCTGGAACACTTGAGTGATTGATGAATTGTGTTGAGCGAGAAGCTCTGGAGCACATGATTACTTACCTTTGTGTTGAGCAAGAAGAACTGGAACACATGAAAAGATAATTGGATGTGTTGGGCATAAGCTGTGGAGCGTTCCATGTTGATGTTGAGCATAAGATCTGGAGCATAAGATCCTTGGCCATTGTATCCCTAGATGTATCCTACAAGTACATCCTAGCATTTAGTGTCGAGTGAAAGCTATGGAATTACACTAAATTTGTAACTCCATGCTATAGGAATTGAGTATGGGATTTGGTAAGTGCTAGAGGTTACTGAAAAGAATTTAATAACTTCCGAGTGAAAGCGACTCGAGAAAAATATTGATCTCATCATACTTATTTATAAGTGATTAAATGAAATTTTGAATTTCTGTATTCTCATCAAAGTACTGAAGAGCTACCACGTTATATGAGGGAAATCCAACATGCAAGGATGTTTAGAGTTGCCTATCCTAGAATACCTAAGCCACCTATCTACTTGACTTTAATGAAGAAGTGTCATTAAGTCTAGGGATCATGGTACATGATGCCCAAAGACAAATGTTAACAAGTGTTATAATACTATGTATTTTATACATAGTATCTATAAAGAATTAATTATGATTAAATATATAATTAAATAAAATAAAGAAGAGAATCTCCATCAATTATTATTTATTATTAAAGGATTAATAAATAGTATAATTCCTATGAAAGTTTAACTAGGAACTAGTTAAAAGTTCCTAAGTTAAGTATTGAAAATTACCCAGTAATTAAAAAGGGTTAAATCAAGAAATCAAGGATTTCTTGATTTAACTGTCCCTTTGACTGAAAAGTCTATCTATAAAGACTCAAGCCAAGCAAAGGCTGGGTTCTAATTTTATCTTGGGAGAATTATTATTCTTCCTGTCTTGGCTCTCAAGTGTTTTCTTGGAGAACTTTTTCCTGCAATGAAAAGAGGATTGATTCAGAACTAAATACCAGTTAGGAAACCCTACCTTAGGAGCTGTAAGCTACTTGCATGTTGGAGTCCAGCTTGGGGGGATCCAGATTAAAACCAAGAATGGTTCCAGGTCATGGTTGGGTGGAACGTGGTAGTTCCCAAGTGTTTTGGTCATAAAAAAGAGGTCATATCTACATTGAATTGTTAATGTTGGTTATTTGAGTGTGCAGTTTCAGCCATGAAGAGAGCTTCAAATTTAGGTATGAAACCCTTGATTGCCTATTCTATTTTCCTAGAATAAGTGTTTTTTATACTAGGTATATGATTTCAATTCATATACTAACCTTGTTGGTTTGATTCTCTGGTTAATAATCTTCCAAATCCATTGAAACATTTAAATAAATCTAAGTCTGTAATCATATGCCCGAAGTCAATTTTTAAACCCCACATTGAAACCCCAAAACCAAACAACAATGACATCACTCAGCCGAGCCGAGAGGTAATAGGAATTCGATTGTTGGAAGGATTAACATTCACCATTTCCATCATACAGGAACCGACGACAAGCTTTGAGCCATGAATCTCTCCACAGACCCCAACACTTGCAACCATCCACAAAAAGGATGAGAAGCATGACAACGATATATTGCAACAATGCAAACCATATAAATGATAAGAGGCCGAATGAGGATCTTACCTGTAAGCTCATGGAGGTCGCCTCCATTCTCCCTAGCACAGAGCAAGACCAAACCCCAACTCAAAACCTTGCAAATGACAAAAACCATCATGTTGCCAAGCCCTAAGCTTAGGGCTATCACGTTCTCCCAAGAGCATTGAATGCACCAGCTGGTGACCACTAACGCCATACCAAACCCACTCTCCATAGTTTAAGCATCGTTGCATTGCTATGAATGTCCACATCCCATATGAACGCCTAAACCCTACTATCATATGGTTTCTACCATATGTTATAGTTTCGACACCCTATTTCCTATCACCATAACATTACAACGCTTATGTTATAAACAAGTCTTAATATATTACAATGATAAGGTTTGAGTGTAAGTCCATATATGGTATGCACTAGTATTATTTCAACCCAAGAATTATGTATTAATATAATGTAAGTACCATAGGATTAAAACCTATTATCATGTGAACCTTAGGCTTTAAGAAATAAACTTAACAAAAATACAATTAATCCCTAATGTTTTGCTTAATGAACATGGAATATGTAATATGCCATGTTAATTACTTCAACTATTATAAATCAATGGCTTGGTTTTAAAGGCCACGCACTTAACTTGCAAAATAGAAAACATAAGAAGTGATAATAATTATTAATAGACTAATTTGTAAACCGTAATTAATGCCAAAATATGAAATAAAGAGTTAAAAGACCCGAAGGAAGTATAAGTACTAAACAAGAGCTTTAGTAGTAATAGTTAAATTTACAAGAATAGTAACTATACCTATTATAATTCAGAGTCGATAAAAGAACCAAAGTCAACCAACAATATGATATTTAAAGTCACAGTTTTTCATACTCTTTAAACAAGTTTTTGCCGCAAGCATGAACTGCATGTAAATAGAATAGGGGCCTTAGTTCAGAGAACTAAGTAAGTCTGATAACAAGTAAACACATTTACCTCTTAAACCGTCATGGGAGAACGAGTCCAGCCACTCCGCCCACTTTGTTTCCACAAAAATAGTTAAGTTAAGATTGCATAATTAACAAGTGTGACAATGAAGAAAGGACGAAGCATATAAATCCATTGGTGACACATAAGCGACAAAAGTGTAAAC
Source organism: Pseudotsuga menziesii (assembly GCA_001517045.1). Classification (NCBI taxonomy): domain Eukaryota; kingdom Viridiplantae; phylum Streptophyta; class Pinopsida; order Pinales; family Pinaceae; genus Pseudotsuga; species Pseudotsuga menziesii. The sequence goes on from LPNX010597908.1 coordinate 56,519, forward strand.
ATAATATTAAGTAGTAAACACCAATACAACATCATAAGTAAAATACATTAAAAATAATGACTGAAAGTAAAATATAGAACGTAAGAACAACTTATGAATAAGCAGAGGTACATGAAGTGTACAATAGAGTTCCGTAAGTGAATAATGTTCCGTCTAGGTAGTTTTTACTAGCCTACATTTTTTTTTTGATTTTTGGGGACATTACAAGATCCCAGAGTCCGTCAGCTTATAGATATTATGGTAGTGGATATACCAGAAGCATATGGATTAATTTTGAGTATGGATTGGTCAATGAAACTAAATGTTTACTTTGCAACTGACTGGTCTCACATGGGGTTTCCATTCAAAAATGTTCAAAACCAAATTAAAATACGAAGATAACCACACATGAAGTATAATGTAACTCAGTTATAAGGGAAAAATGAACCTGTGAACTTCTCATCTTCAGTCTTTGGAATTACTATTTGGAACTCAAACTAGGGAAGTATCAGAATGAAGAAGTCAGTTGTGAATTAGGCACACAGTCTGATCTCCTTCAATTCTCATGGGATGATAATATTGATTGTAATATAGTAAAATTAGCGACTAACATAGGAGATGATACTAATCATTTAGAGTTAGATGATAGATTTAGGTTTCTGTATTTTGATGGTTCTAAAACCCAAGAGGAAATAGGGGTAGGTTGCATCATGATTGATACAAATAAGAATAAACACATTCCCTCTTGTAGACTAGAGTTCGAATGAACAAATAACACTGCTGAATATGAGGCTCTAGTCTTGGTCCTGAAGAAAGATATTGAACTTAAGGTTAGAAATTTAATTTTTTTTGGGGATTCCAAGATAGTAGACAGACAAGTAAGAGACACCATTCATTGTTTATCTCCACATATTAAGGGACACTAGTTGGAGGTATGGAATTTTATTATGCATTTCAATGCTTTCAATATAAATGCAATACCTAGATTGCAGAATGTTGTAGCTGATTTATTAGCTACTTCTGCATCTAGATTAGTGCCAACTAATAACAAGTGTTCTATTGAATTGATTTTTAAGACATCAGTACATAACAATGTTACAAATATGAGGGTGTTCCATGATGATGAATATATCATCGATTTGTTGACAAATGAAGATGCAATTCATGGAAATTTCATGCCTAAAGCGGTAAGAACCCTCGAAGGGATTTTTTAGTTGTAAAGTAAATCCTGGAAACTAGCCAATGTGAAGACGAACAGTTAAACAATGCAACATGAGCTGGTCAATCTGAGATTAGAAGCTGAACCTAAATATGTCAATTTGGGAAAATGTTGCTTTCCTAGGGAAATATGTAAGTTCATTAATTTGTTTCAACAATACAAAGACATCTTTTCCTAGACATACGAAGATTTGAAGAAGTATGACACTCACATCATCCACCATGTGATTCCCATAAAAATAGGAGCAAAACCATTTCAACAACAACTTAGAAAGATGCACCTGAAATTATTACCTCTAATCCATAACGAAGTAAAGAAGTTACTAGACACAAAGATCATTTTCAAGGTTCGAAATTCAAAATGGGTGACCAATCTAGTCGCGGTGAGAAAAAATTAAGGAGAAATAAGGTTTTGCGTTGACTTTAGCAACTTAAATAGAGAATCAGATAAAGATAACTATTCGGTTCCACCAATGGAGCATATTTTACAGATGGTTTTAGGATCATAAATGTTCTCCCTATTAGATGGATTTTTAGGGTAAAATCAAGTGTGAGTGGCCAAGTAGGACTGATTAAAGAAAACATTTTGTACAAAGTGGGGAAAATTTGCTTATAGAAGAATGCCTTTTTCCCTCATGAACATCGGAGCCACATTTCAGAGGGCCATGGGCATTTGATTCATAGGTTTAAGTGGCCACTATGTAGTAGTGTACTTGGATGGTGTAACCATTTTCTCCAAGAGAAGTGAAGACCATGTTTGCACTTGAAACATATTTTTGACCATTGTAGAAAATATGGTATATCTCCAAACCCAAAGAAAATCATCTTTGCAGTTCTTGAAAGAAAATTTTTGGAACACATCATCTCAAGGAAGGGAATCCCAATACATCAAAAGAGAGTTGAGGCTATAACTAAGATTCCTGTGCCCTATAATAGGAAAGCTATGCAATGAACTATGGGCACAATAAATTTTGTTCATAGGTTTGTCCCTGATTTTGCTCAAATTGTGAAACTTATGCAACAAATGGTGAAGCAAAGTGTACAGTTCAAGTGGAATAACATTGAGAAAGTTTCCTTTAAACATATCAAAATAGAAATAGCTCAGGAACCTTCTTTGAAGAATTCAGACTTTGAAAAGGACTTTATTTTATATACCTTTGCTTCAGACAACTCTCTCATAGTAGTGCTTACATAGAAAGGGGAATTGGGAGATGAATACCCAATATTATTCATGAGTACTGGGTTACAAGGGACTGAATTGAATTAACCACCCGTGCACAAGCATGAATATGCACTATTCAAGGAAGCAAAACAATTCAGACCCTATATTCTAAAAAACAAAACAAAAGTTGTAGTTCCTCACCCAACGGTTAGGTCTCTTTTTGTGTAAAAGGAACTAGGTGAGCGAAGAGGGAATTGGGTTACTTCCTTGTAGGAGTATGACCTAGAATTCAAACCATATATAATCATCAAAGGTCAAGGGTTGTGCAAGTTGATAGAAAATAATCAAAATGATAAAGGTCCTGATTGGGAGAATGAAGTTGGAGTGAACTTGATTTATGTATGTCCTATATTCACTACTCCCGAATCTGGGTACAAAGATTTGGTGTACTATCTTCAAAAAGGATATCTACTGGAGCAATGGATCTCCAAGCAGAGAAGGGAACTTCGGTTGAATTCATCCCTATATCAAACAATGGATGGAGTGCTTTTCAAAAAAAATGATGATGAAGTTTTGCTCAAATGTGTGGAAAGAGAGGATGCCTCCAAAATAGTTAAAGAATTACATGATGAACCATCAAGAGGAAATTATTCTTGGGATACCACAACTCACAAGATACTTAGAATTGGATATTACTGGCCAATTTTGTTTAAATATCCCCATGCCTATGCAAGAAAGTGTGATGTATGTCAGAGGAGTGGTGGAAATTTGGCAAAAGCGGCAGGACTGTTACAACCTGTTACTATTTTAGATCCTTTTGAACAATGGGGCATATATGTTATTGGGGAAATCAATCTGAATTATTCACTACAACATCTATATATCCTTATGACTACCAATTATTTCATGCAATGGGTGGAAGCGATTCCATTGCACAAAGTGAACAAAGATGCTGTCATTGACTTCCTACAAGAGAACATTATGACAAGGTTTGGAGTTCCAATTTCCCTTGATTTTGATAATGAATATTATTTCTCATCTATTAAAATAACATGAGGCATGGAGTTCCAATTTCTCATGCTTTTGATAATGCATCTATTATTTCTCATCTTATAAAAAGGGAATTAGCATTAATCAACTAATTATTATCCTCAAGGAAATGATTTAGCAGAGTCGACAAATAAGAACCTTATTCAAATTTTGAAGAAAACCGTTATTGAAAATTAGAGAAATTGACACTTATCCCTTCCAAATGCACTATGGGCAGATAGGGTCACCCAAAAGAACTCCTTAGGATTGTCTCCCTATACTCTGGTATATGGAAAATAATATTTATTGCCCCCAAAAAATATTCTCCCATCTTCGCAGTTAGCTCAAGCTTGAAGGGGTTCCAGTAGCGAAGTTTTATAAGAACGAATTGACACCTTGTTAAAACTGGAGGAACTAAGTTTTATCGATTTTTTTTCTAGTTGTTTATTTTCTTGTTTGTTTCACCTTATTTTTTTTTCTTTTAGTAAGCAAGTTGAATTTTTGGTGCTTGGAAGTATAGGCATAAGATTAAAATAAAAATATTTGGATGTCAGTAATTTCGTACGGGAAAGAGAAACTGATAAAGTTTGATCATAATGAGATTCTTTAACTATTGAAAGATGATGGATAGGGAAGCTAGTCTTCAATTTCACATTTGAATCATTATAACGACTGTGAAATAACCAAGACTCATGAGGTCTAGAGTACTATCTTGGGGTTTCATCCATTCTCACATTAATACATGTATTAGGAAGCATATCATCATGGAACCATGGAAACGAAGTAGGTATGACGGATATATGGTATTCAAAATTATCCCATTTCTACAAATCGGAAAAGGCCAAAAGTGTTATTAGATTGAAAGTCATTTTTTTTCTCTGAAATATTCAGTCTTTAATTAAATAGATGACACTAAAGAAATAAATTGTCAAAACAAAAGGGCTGTCAAAACAACAAAGAAAAGCACGGTTCTTCTCCGTCCGTGAACATGATAAGAAAAAAAAGCTGTCACTCACACAAAAGGACATTGGATGGAAGAACTTGTACTAAATTCTTAGAATAAAAGGAAGGCTCAGAGGAATTTTTCAGTCATAAAGAAAGCATCAAAATAATGCCTATAGCAATGGAATGAGGAACAAACAAATACATCTGTATTACTCTATTATGATCATGTGGATTCTTATCTGATGGAAACTTAAATACAAGGGGGTAAAATGAACTTCGTACTTTGACCCCATGAGAGTTATCAAGACACTGAGCTCTTGGCTACCTTACTCCAGAAGAAATGATATAAAATGTGATGCTTGAAAATTTGCATCCTTGGATAAATATCATTTAAAGAAGTCTCGGGAAATGATTGTAAGTAATAATTGAACATTCGTAGTGTAGTACCATATGGAAATATTATTGTTCCAATAAGGTATTTTTAGATATTTATGCTCACCAGCTAGTTGCCAATTATTGTTGCTGCAACTACTTCCCCAAAATATTTATATTTTAGGTCCCCTCCTTGCATTTTTTTGTTTTAAAAGCACACCTACTCTTGTTTCCCAACTCAGTTAAGCCCTCGCTGCATACTTAGTATTTCCTAGAAGCTTGAACAGAAGGTTTTTCCCTAACCCTGAAGTGTGATTTTGGTAAAAATTACTTAGGCGCGACCAAGAAAAAATACTTACAAGAAAATCCACTTTCATTTAATATCAAAGGCTGAGAATCGCTCCGATCAAGATCCAATGGCCAAGAAATTGCGAGAGTGGAAGTGCAGAGTTGGAGAATCCAATATTCGCTTATGAAAAGGTTACAAACATAATTTCTGACTTCCGCATAGATCCAACGATCTAGACGGTTTCCACAAAAATCAATGGCTTAGAAAGGTGGAAAAGAAAAGGCGGAGGAAGAAAGTCAAAGTTTGAACTTCGTGAAAATTGGACAATCCGACTTCTGATTTTCACTTTCTACAAAAAGCGGAAGAAAGAAGTTAAGGTTTGAGCCTTATAAAAGATTGATTTTTCTCTTTTTGATTTCCTCTTTCCGAAAGGTGGAAGCGGAAGGGTGGAGGTAGAAAAGCGGAAGAAGAAGATGCAAGTTTTGGTCAAGTAAAGGTTGGAATCTCAATTTCCAATTTCTGCATAGATCAACGGTTTAGAGATCTTCCACAAAGATCAATGACTCAAAAAGAGTCACAAGTGTGGAAGCGGAAGGATTGAGTTTAAATTTCGAACACAATGGAAAGCCCTCTTTCGGCTTTCCTCTTTCTAGAAGGGCACAGGAGGAAAGGCGGAGGAAGAAAAGTTAAAGTTTAATTTCAAAAAAAATTGACTTTTTCGTTTTCTATTTCTGCATAGAGCGATGGTTTAGAATCACTTTGCACAGATCAACGGCTTAGAATGTTTCAAAATGGAGGAAGTGGAAAAGTGGAGGAAGAAAGTTACAATTTTGGTCATGAAAAAGTTAGAGTCCCATATTTCACCTTACGCGATCCACAAATCGATGGCTAGGGATGAGTCCGCAATGATCCAACAACCAAGAAAAGGCAGAAGCATAAAAGAGGAAGCAGAAATGCAGAGGGGAAAAAGTAGAATTTTAACTTGATAAAATTGGCGAACCTGATTTCCGCTATCCGGAAAGGTGGAGGCAGAAAGGAGCTGTCAAGGATGCATGATCCAACAATTCAAATTATCCCAATCCATATTTGAGATGATCTGATCCATCCAACCTCGATTTTGTTTTTTATTGTGATCCATTGGGGAAAATGAGAAATCTTTTCCTGAAATTTAAACTAAATATTTTTCTTTCTTAACAGGGTGCAGGGTGCTAATCATCATGGTTTTTTTTTTTATGTTTAAATAAATGACACAAATCATTAAACTTACATTTAAAAATATGGTGATTAGTTACAGTCGCCATTGACAAATTATTGTTGTTGTTTCCAGATCATATATATATCTCATGATGTTCTCTTTTTGTATTACAGGTACTATGGTTCACCAAGTTAGAATGGGAGATTGCGAGATCGGGCAAAGGTTGCAGTTTTCAATGGCTGAGATTCATGGCAGATACAGATATAGGGTCCTGAAGAATTTCATTGTTTCAACTTACGTGAATGAAATAAATTTATCAGATCCACGAAATTGGTTAAAGGGATACATTTTTCAATGACCAAAATCAATGGTGGAGTCAGATCGACGGTGAGCGTGCATTTCACGGATTCAACATTCCCATGGAAAATAAATTTTGAAATCTAAAGAATTGATTAAATAGTTGCATCTTTCAACGACTGAGATCTGCTCGGAATTAGATCTACGGTGGAGAAAAATTATGTTGATTCAACAAGCACGGGGAAATGAATGATTGAGGTTGATTTTACAGATTGAATGTGCACAAAAGATGGAATATTTTGAAGTTGCAAAATCTTGTAGACATGACAGGATCGAGAGGAGGATATATTGTCTAATTTGTGATCTATGATCACAAATCAATTTTGCAAAGGAAAGATTTAGGAAAAATAAAGGAGCGTGTATTTACGTTAAGGAAAGACTTGTGTAATTTTTTTTTATTTGTTTGTTTTATGAAACAGTTATATTAAGGCAGATGGGAGAATACGAAGCTTGTAAATCTCTTGGATGATGGATAAAAATAGTATAAATAGGGGTCCAGAGCACCATAGTAGAGTATTTTTTCCTAGTGAAAGAATTTTGGACTATTGTTGTAAAAGAGCTACCTCTTTGCTAATAATAAGAATACTGTAGAACTATTTCTTCTTTCTTCTGTACATCATACAGCGATATTTTTCTAACCTCCTAGAACTATTTCCTTGGTCATGAATGTATGTTGTCTGTATACATGTCTTTGTTGACAGGGTAATAAATGGTTTAATTATATTAGAGCTACCTCTAGTATTCTTTCTGCTGTGAATCTGATTATTGTGTTGGTATGACTATCTGTTAGACCTTTATGAGCATTTACCCTATATTACTTTGAACTCTAAATTTGCTCCATGTCTAGGGATATAATAGTTTAGTTTTAGATCTAGATTATGCATGCATTTAGCTTATGCATTTACATTTAATTATTTAAACAAAAGTATTATAAACGGTGGGATGGGCCATAACCAGTAAAAGATTAAAGAAATTAATCTATGGTAGCCAGAACCGTCAACCTCATAGATTCCCCACACCAAATGGTGTCTGATCTAATTGGGATCATTCACCGGGGAGAAACCCTACTACTAAGTACGTGGAATTTTTCTAGGAATCAACACTAAAATAATAGGAAATAATATTGAACTGTAATAATTCTTCATTCTGTTTAGATCCATGCTAGATACTTGTCCTATATAGAGGCATAAGAAATTTCCGTTAAAAATAAATAGCTTTGATTCCTTAATTAACATGAAAAATTAACTGTAACTAGTTTTAAAAAATACGAATATGATAGAAAACCTAGCACCACTTCTAGGGAAAAACAAATATGGAATAGCCGTTCCACCCAACTAACTCCTAGAGCAGCCAAATCACTTGTTGTAGAACCCTCGGGCCTGTTCGTTGAACCAAAAGAGAAAAATCCACTTAATGCGCCATCTCTTGCATTCTCAGATTCAATCTTCATCCAATTATAGCCTCCTTATTACTAATGGACATACTATTATATAGTATTTTTCCTATTACTTGGTCATTTATGAGCCTCATGCTCCTAAGCACTCAACTAGGAGTTATGCTTGATTTTGGGGAATATGCCTCCTACACCTTGAGTTCTCACTCAAAGGCTTTAGCCACTTATCGTTTCCTCTTGTGGGTTAGCAAACACTCTTAAACTACTATTCCATTCCTATCCCCTTCAGTATCTTTTATTAATAAATAATAATTCATTACAATTGTTTTATTTTTTATTTTTTGTCAAAAATATTTAAAAATAATAAATAAAATAGTTCAATAGAAATTTATAATAATTTATTAATTTTAGGTGCATTACATACACCTCCCCTAAGAGGAAAGCACTGTCCTCGATGTTACTAACTGTATTCTTTATTCTTCTATTTCCTCCTCTTGGAATAGGACTGGATATGCCTCCCACATCTCACTTTTTAGTTCCCATGTAGTGTTTTTTGGACTAAGGTGCTTCCATTGCACCTTAAATTGTTCGATGGTATAGCTCCGGAGTAAAGTTCTCTCATGTCGAGAATACGCTCTGGTCCCACCTGGAACTCTCCTTCAGGTTCCACATGGATCACATTCCAATCAATCACATGAGTAGCATCATGAATATATATTTTTACAATAGAAATATGAAAAACATTATGCATTTTAATAGTGGATGGTAGGGATAAATAGCATACAACTAACCCTACTTTAGCCAAAATTTCAAATGGCCCATAGTACCTGGGTTCCAAATCTGAATACTTGCCTAATCTTAAGGAATTTTTCTTGGTCTTTACCTTTATGTACACATGTTCACCCACCTAGAACTCTCTAGGGTTATTTTTAGGTCAGCATAACTTTTATTCCTTCCTTGGGAAACCTTCAAGTTTTGTTGCACCCGTTTCACAGTTAGTTACATATATTTTAATAAATAAGGTCCTAACATTATCCTATCAACTGGACTGCTCCAAGAAATTGGAGTATTATATTTGCATCCATAGAGAATTTCGAAAGGACTCATACCTACTGATGCTTGAAAAAATATTATTGTAAGAAAATTATACTAAGTGTAGGTAGTCCTCCCACTTACATGGTTTTTCCATTACATACATTATTAGTATGTATTCTAGGACTTGGTTTACCCTTTTAGTCTTCCCATCTATTTGCGGATGATACACAGTACTGAATTTCAAATGTGTACCTAACCCTTTAAACAAATCTTTCCAGAAGTTTCTTGTAAATTTTGTGTCTCGATCTGAGACTATTACCTTTGGTACCCCATGTAACCTGAAAATATCTTTCATAAAAATATCTGCAATGTCAACAACCTTATAGGTATATTTTATTGGAATAAAATGAGCATCTTTACATAACTTATAGACTACGAACATGATTGAATCACATTGTCTAAAATTATTCAGTAGGATTTTTATAAAATCCATACTAATTGTTTCCAACTTCCATTCAACAATGGGTAGTAGTTGCAACAGTCCTGCTGAATGCGGGTGTTCTGCCTTATCTTGCTGGCATTCTATGCAGCAAGCCAAGTACTCCGCTACCTCTTTCTTTATGTTAGGCCAAAATAAATCTTTTGTAATCATGGTGATCATCTTCTGATATCCAAGATTTCCTAAATACAATCATTTATGTAACTCATTCATGACTATAAGTTTGATTTACGTTGTATTGGGTATGTACAACCTGTTTTTTATGCAACAACAATCCCCTTCTATTTAGGATGGAATCTATTTTTATTTGATTCTGTTCATTTTTCAGCAGTGTTTTCTTTTAAAATTTGGTATTCCTTATCAGAATTTTCTGCACTTAGGATCTGATTTTCTAGATCACATTCATAATTGTTGCTTGCAAATAATAAATTTGTGTGATGAATCCAAGAATCTACAACTTTGTTTTCCTTTCCTTTTATGTGTTTGATTTCAAAATCATATTCACTTAAGAAAGACAACCATCTTTCCTGTCTCGCATTTAAATTTTGCTTGTCAAATAGATATTTTAGAATTATGTTATCTGACATAAGCAGGAATTTACTTTCAATGAGGTAATGTCATGAAATTTTTAATGCATGAATTATTGCAGCAAGTTCCAAGTCGTGCTTAGCATAATTAATTTCATGTTCCTTTAATTTTCTAGATTCATAAGCTACAATGTAATTTTCGTGTATTAATACCCCGCCTATTCCTTCTTTACAAGTGTTAGTACATATAAAAAAATCCTTGGAAGTAACAAAAATATTTAGGATAGGGGCAGTAATTAGCAGGTGTTTTAATTTATTAAATATTTCTATACACTTTTCATTCCACTAGAACTTTCACCTTTATTCTGTAATGAATTTATGGAGTAGGATATCTTAGAAAAGTCTTTGATGAACTTATGATAGTATAAGCCAATAATCACCATGAATGATCTTATGTCGGTTACATTTTTAGGAACTGGCCATTCAATGATATCCTTAATTTTTTCAGGGTCGACAAAGATTCCATCATTGGACACTATGTGTCCTAGGTATTGAATCCTACCCTTAAATACATCACATTTACTGAACTTAGCATACAACTTTTGTTGTCTTATTACTTGAAGAATTAAACTAAACATGTTCTTTATGTTGGTTTTTGTCCTTTGAGTAGATTAGTATGTCGTCTATGAAGAAAACTACAAATGTATCCAAATAGTTACTTAAAATACTATTCATTAAGCACATAAATGGAGTAGGTGTGTTTGTCAACCCAAAAGGCATTATGACAAATTTCTAGTGACCATAACATGTCCTAAACCTGGTTTTAAAGATGTCCTCATCTTTGATTTGCACCTAATGGCATCCAGACCTCAAGTATATTTTAGAGAATATTTTTTCCCTGCAGAATTGATCGAATAGATTGTCTATGTGGGGTAGTGGGTACCGATTTTTAATAGTCATTTTTTTTAATTGTAGGTAGTCTATGAACAATCTTAAGGTTTTGTCTTTCTTCTTTACAAATAAGACCGGTGCTCCCTAAGGGGAAACATTAGGTCGAATATAATATTTATCAATCAATTCTTGTAATTTTGATTTGAGTTATGTAAGCTCTATTATGTTCATTTGGTAAGTAGATTTCGATGTTGGTACTGCTCTGGGTATCAGATTGATTTTGAATTCTATGTATCTTTTCGGAGGAAGTCTAGGGACTTCTTCCAAAAATGTGTCTTCAAGCTCCTTTAAGATAGGTATGTATTCCATTTTAAGTTTATCTTCATTATATTTACCATCCATTACATAAACAACAAACACTTTACAACCTTTATGCACTGTTCTTTTCAGTTGTAATGCAAAGTTCTCTTTGATTGTAAATTTCCAAGGGATTTATTTTACTCTAATAGGGTTTCCAATATCATTTATGCATGTAAAGGTTTTGTCAAAACAATTTAGCATTACTCTTTTTTTTTCATCCAATCCATTCATATTAACAAATCATAGGATCCTATAGGTAAAATATTTAAATCAACATGCATAATGAAATAATTCATTAATAATTCCCAACTTTTAACATAAATAGTAACTTTACATTTAATATCTGTGGCTAACTATTCCAACCACAAGTTATCAAAATTTTTTGGTACTAATATACATAATTCAACTATTCTAGGTGATATATAACTCAGAATTGCACCTAGATAAATCAATTTTGAAATAGGTTTATTGTTTATCATACCTTCGATCTCGACCATTGAAGTTTGATGGTATGCTTGCCAGTTTTCCAAAGAAGCACTGATTCTAGGCATGCTCCTGGCCATGTATGCAAGTGTAACTGCTTCCTGAATGGAGTGAACATTAAATTTTTCTTTCTTATGGTACATTCTTTGAAATAGTGTGGTCCATTACATTCCTAACATTTTAAGGGTTCCCTTTGTGTAGCGTTCTTGTTAAAAGCAGTAGTAGGTTCTGTTGGGCCCAGAAATGACCCCTTTTTGCCTTATCTTACTCCATTGTATGCATGAAACATATGTTTTCCTTCATTTGATCCATGGATCCATACAGGTATGGTTAATTATTGTCTTATCCTATTAATACTTATGAATGTTGGAATGAGGGCTCTATATCTTGGATTATGCTAACATATGGTGATTTTATAAAGATAATTCAAGATGTAAAGGATACAGTTGTAGAAGGATGAATGAGTGAAGAGAAAGATGGACAATCATTGTTGATTTTATCGCCTCCTATTCCATCTCTGTACAAAGGACATAGTCAAAGGTTACTATTCCACACAAGCTGTACAAGGGTAGCTGCAACAGACTCGGATGAAACAACGCGCCGTTGCTTGAGGGTAGATAAAAGTGACAGAGCATATTCTATATTTATCCTGTTATATCATTGCTGGCTCAAGTAACAACCTTCCTATATTTTATGCTTCTATCTTGCCCACAGCTGTAACAACATATCGTAAATGGGGCAGCCTGAAGATCAGAGATCTTCATGGTTGCCCAATATCAGTGGGCAGAAGTTACAATTGTGAATGTATAAATATTGGAAACTATCCCAAGCTAGGGGTTGGAATTTAGTTGATATTATTGCATAAGTTGTGACAGAGACTGCATCTTTATTTTCATCATTTAATACAAGGAGCAGGATTCTTCTGATCTTGACGTTTAACTTGTGTTAGGTATTTATTCCTCGGTCGTGTGGTGTGGATGTTACAGTAGATTAATTCTTTTATAACAGTTGCAACAGTAACGATTTATTGTGTGTTCCTTCAATTGATCAGTAATTGCATTCCCTGTGAGTTGCAGCAGAGTGGTGTGACAATCAACTGTGTAGACTAATTTTCTTTATGAAATTGTGTGATAGTTGTAACAGTCGATCTCATCCCTAGTGTCTTTCAGTTGACGTCTTTCTTGAGTTTTGTTAAATAAGTCCATTTTTAGTTATAATTGTTGAAGTTCAATATCTACATTTCTGAATTCTAGATCAAGTTTGATTGAGATAGTTATAATGGATCTTCAGATGGCATGGTAATTTAGGATTTAACTTTCCGCAAAAGTAAATATAGATGTTTATTTTTTGAATCTTTTATTTCTAGATTAAGGATTGTAAGAAGGTATTTGTGGTTTTGCATTCTTGAGAAGGTAAATTAGATTAAGTTAATCATGGGAAGAGTTGGGATGAACAGGAAGGTAGGATAATTCATTTACAATATCAGCTACTTAGTGTTTAAGCATATACAGTGCACATTATATTTGAAATAAAAGACTTCCCTAGGTTGACAATTTATATTCAACACTCTGTATGTTAGCTTTAATTAACTTGCATATAGGGTGCCCAACATTTTGGCACTGTTGCTGGGGAAGATAATTATTAGACACCATAGTAGTTCCATCCATTCATTTTTCTTCAGTTTTTTTTAAGTTTGCATGTTTTGAGTTGCATGAATACGAGAAGGGTACAACATGACATTCCTATAGACCCTAGAACCCCAAATAATACTAACATTGCAGGTGGTCTAGGTCGTGGATGAAATCCAGCATTGGGAACAAGGACATTCATTGACGATCTGGTTGACAAGACCAATTATTCTACCAGATCTCGCCATCAGGAATCCTCTGTTAGAAGGATATTGGTTACTCCTGGAGTGGCAGCATTCGTTTCCACAATGGAGAACACAGGAGAAGCTGCAACACCCTCAGGTGTCCCTGTGGAGGAAGATAGAGTTAGTACTGCGTGATTAGGTGACCAAGACTTGGTATATCACATTAATGGGAAGGTTCTAAAAGAGGAGTGGAAACAGTTCCATCAAGAATTAAACGATCCGTGGAAGCACAAAGACGATAGAGCAGAAGAAGACATTAACAACAGACGCAATCTAGAAGATCACAAAGAAGCGACAGGAGAAAATCATCATCAGGAGGGTAAGTCCCAGCCTGAAGGGAATATTTCTACACTCCAGTTCCCCATTCAAAAACCAGAGGGGATCACCTCCATGAAAAATATATCGCCATCTGTGCTGCCTTGTTTTTATGGAAAATCAATAGAGGATACAGATGAATTCCTTTTTGAGTTTGACATCTTCTATCGTAGCTATGATTACACCTCCAGTGAGCAGAAGTTGAAACTCTTCCCTGCTACTCTAAAATACAATGCATTACATTGGTTCATGAGCTTGGGTGGAGGAACTGTCACCACCTAGGACTAGATGAAACAGGTTTTCCTAGAGAAATATCAGGAGTACTGCAATACAAAATATAAGAGAGAAAAACTGTTCAAAATGGTACAAAGGGACGATGAAATCCTGGAATATTTTGTTGAAATACTTTTATATAATGTGCAGAGAGTTGGACAGACTAATATGGGGTTAGATGTGCTCAAGATAATCCTACTTTGTGGGAGTAGGGATGACTTCCTAGACATGTTGAACCTATTAGGAAAGGGGGATATCTCAAAGGAATCCTTTGAAAATATTATTGAATTATGCAAGAGGTATTCCAGAGGATCTTCCAGGAACAACAAACGGGACAAATGAGATAAAATAGAATGAGATGTCTTCGACAGAACAAAGAATTCATCTAATGGAGGATCCACCCAGGAAGAAATAGGAAATATCCTTGAAAATTTCAAGACAGAAATGATGAGCTCCATCTCCTCGAAAATAGATGTCCCGAGGGAAAAGCAGAAACAAGCAGTGGAATATCTCACACTTGGTGTATTCTTCCCTAAATGTAGGAAGAACCCTCCTCTAAAAAAGTGCCCACTTGGCAAGATAGGAGTGTTTCAGCTCTGTGAGATGAACCATGATACAAAGGAATGTCCTTCCCTACCTCAAGTGAAGGAAGTTCTGCAGGCATCGCCTCCAGATGTGGAACCATCCTACTTTATTGCACAGAAAAATCCTTGGAAGCCTTGAAATCAAGAAATGAATCCAGACTCATTTCCATTTTTGAATAACATGAATAATTGGAATATTATGCATCACATGAAAACACAATTCCCTTCATCTTATTCCAACCATCAATGGTATCCTTCTCAACCTCCGATGCAAAATTTTAACTCCTATAACTCTTGGACACAATCACCAAACCAACAAAATTCTTGGTCTCATGGATGGAGGAACTTCCATCTAGGGAAAGAGTTTCCCAATAACCAACCTCCTAAACAGTTTCCACATCAACCATTCCCTCACCAACCGTATCCTCCTGAACAATACTCTCAGCCTTATCATCAGTCGCAGCTGCAATTCCAGAATAATGCTATCCCCAATATGCGTATATGACCGCAGCTTCCTACTCAACCTAACCCCAACCCAAATAATAAAGTAGTCCATCAATTTGAGACTGCCAACATGGCCGCTTACTCCATTACTCCAGCTCCTTGTAACAACATCTGCTTACGATCAGGGAGGGTAGTGGAGCCTTTGGTCATTGAAGATGTTCCATCGTCTATGTCTGAAGAAAGGATGAACCAAAAGTAATTATCCAATGTAGCGATCCCAATTATTGAGGATTCTGAAAACCCTACCAAGATATCGGCTGAAACACAAGAAGAAACATCTATCGACACACAACCTACACAATTGGTTAGGGAACCACCATACCCTGAAAGAATAACACTATTTAAAGCAGTGGAACAACCTCAATTTAACCTCTTAGGAGGGTTAAGAAACCTCTATTTCAAAATTCCACTCCTACAGGCCCTTCACGATGTGCCTATCTATGCCAAAACCATTCAAGATTTGTGTACAAGAAAACCAGGAAAAAACCCAAGGATCCTCCCACTGTTCATGTCATAGGGAAATTATCTGAATTAATAATGGGTAAAACCCTCTTGGCCAACTACGATGATATTGGGAATCCCACTGTCACCATGTAGATTGGGAGCACGCAGATACCCAATGTGTTGGTATATTTAGGAGCAGCAATTAACGTTATGACCATTGAAACTGTAAGGAAACTTGGGCTCACTAATCTCAGGCCAACTCCTACCGTTTTAGAACTTGCAAATAGATCCACTATTAAACCCGAGGGAATATTGCATGACTTCGTTATCTCCGTTGATTCGTGGGAATATCCGGCTCACTTCTTGGTATTACAACCCAAGTCGAAGCTAGGAGGAAACCCACTGATCCTGGGAAGGCCTTGGTTAGCTACAGCTGATGCTTTCATCAGTTGTTGGTCTGGGTCTATGACCATATCAGATGGAACTGAGATAAAGAACCTCACTCTCTATCCTCCACCTCGGTCGAGTCTAGAAGATGAAACTCCATTATGGATGGAGCTAGAGGAAGAGGAGAACGCTCAACCACTATTACTGATAGGGAAGGCCTTGACTTTTAAAGATGAAACTAAATATGATGCTATTAATAATTTCATCAGTGAACCCACTTATATTAATAAACAAATTTATCAGATCTTGAATGGTACTTTAGGTGAATAAGAACAAGAACATCTCACATAGGAGACATTAGTCAGTGATACTCATATAGTTCCAGTGTTGAAAAATTTGAAAAGTGTTCTTGTTGAGATAGAGCCTAGAAAAATCCTGAATATCAATCCCAGTCTTGCTCTAGATGAATAGGAGCCCCTAGTCACTCTCTTAAAAAACATAAGGGGGAATTTTCCTCGGAGTACACAGACATGAAGGGAATCCCTTCTAATTTGTGCACCCACCACATTTATATCAAAAGTGACTCCCAGCCTGTGTGGCAGCCCCAACAAAGGATGAACCCCCATCTTAGGGACATTGTGAAGGAAGAAATTCAAAAACACTTGGAAGAAGGATTTATATATCCCATCTCAGACAAATATTAATCTTGCACATTGATCTAGGGACTAAACATCAGTCTCATCAAAGATTAATCAACAAATAACTCATGAAATGATGTAATCGGTCTACAAAATGAGTAGCCGCTCTATATAATTAGATGGAAGAATGATAATACAATACAATATCATGCTACAAGCATGAATGAATGAGCAATTCGAATCCTCAAGGAGGTCATTCGAATTGAATGACTGAGTCTAGCTTAACTGAATGTAAGCCATAGTCAACACTCTAGTTAACCACTGATCAAAACCCGAATTGACTCAACTGAGCCCTAACTGAAGTTGGAGTTCAATAAATGACTGAGTCTCAACTAAAAGAGATCAGACACATGTCATAGCAAGCCAACCATCAAGTGTTAGCACTTCAATGACTCCAATGAATCCTGACGAGGTTAACTGAATTTGAACTGAACGTCAGAAGTTGGTGGAGGTGCCCTTGTTGACTCCATTTCATTAATTAATCATTAAATAATCAATTAAATGAAAGGAGGTGCCTTCACTACCCTATTAACTAATTTTAACCATCAGTTAGCAATTAGGTGCATTAATATCACTCAGGTCACCCCCAGAGTGCTCTAGTTAGCCTCCCCGAATGTAGGAGAAGGCTAAGTTAGCCTCCTTTACTGAAGATAGGCATGGGTGTGACTAGATGATGTCAATTGATGCTCCACTGATGTCAATTTATGTCAATAATACTTAGGATAGTGGTTTAACTAGGCCAATTTGACAAAAAGAGTGTGTATGGTGGTAAATGTCTCCAACGCCCCCCCTTAAGCTATACTCGGGAGGAGTTAGAAATAAAAAATGCATAAAAATGATAGGGCCTCAGCAACTAAGGCCATAGGTCACCTTGTAAAATTCTGAAATTGAAACAATGCTCAAAACAAACTAAGTGAGGAGAAGAGTGAAAACCCAGTGGGAACCCCCCCCCCCCCTCAGGGTGAACACTGAAAGTAGTCTGAATCACCCTGATGAATTCACCCCCAATAGTGAACAGAGGTAAGTGAACTTATTTTCTGAAAATCTCTTGGTGAAGATGTCTGCAATCTGCTCCTTAGTCGGGCAGTATTGTAGAATGATGGTCCTGTCATGCACTAGCTCGCTGATATAGTGCACATGGATATCTACATGCTTGGTCCTCTTCCTGGTAACTGGATCTGTGGAAATCTTAATAGCACTTTGATTGTCACTAAATAGGACAGTGGACAAAGTACTAACAAGATCAAACTCTGAAAAAATGCCTTGCAACCAAACTGCTTGGATGCAAGAATTCACTGCTCCTCGATACTCGGCCTCTGCTGAAGATAGTGATATGGCAGCCTGCTTTTTTCTTGACCAGCAAATGGGGCCACCAACAAACATGAATACATATCTGGAAGTATACTTTTGATCAGTAGAATCACTCATCCAATCGGAATCTTTGTATCCAACCAGCTTTAGCTCAGAGTCTATAGCATAGTGAATGTCGTAGGTCCTGGTTCCCTGAATATACTGGAGGATCCTCTTGGCTGCCTTCCAATGAATATCATGAGGTTGCTGCATATATCTTGATACAGCATTCATGGCATAACAAATATCAGTCCGATAATGTGTCAAGTACAACAAGCTACCAATCAGCTGTCGATAGACAGTGCAGTCCATGTGAGGTGTGCTTTTTTCCTTCTTCAAGGATGATCCCTGAAAGGAAAGGGAATGGTGCAGGCATAAAATCAGCCATGTTAAACTTGACTAACAGGTATGAAATTTATTTGGACTAAGTGACCATAATCCCATCATAATTTTGCTCAATTTCGAGCCACAAAAATTGTTTTAGAAGCCCCAAATCACTCATTTCAAAGGCATTGTGGAGAGCAGTTTTGATGGTTGAAATGGAGGAAACTGTGATACCTGTGATCAGTAAGTCATCAAAATATGAAACAATTATAATTATATGACCACCAAACTACTGTAAATACACATTTGTATCTAATCTACACCTTTGAAATTTTTGCGAGAGAAGGAAGGCATCCATCTTCGAATACCACTCTCTTGGGGCCTGTTTTAACCCGTATAGTGACTTCTTTAGCTTGCAAACCAAATATGGATCAGTGATGTAGCCCTCAGGCTGCCTCATGTATACACATGAACATATCCATTCATAAAGGCTAACTCAACATCTAGGTGATGCACTTCCTAGTGCTTGGAGTCTGAAATTGCCAAAACAAGGCGGATGGAGTCCATTTTTGCAACCGGTGCAAAGCTCTCATGGTAGTCCACACCTTGGACCTGAGAGAAAATTTTTGCCACCAGAATTTCCTTATATTTGAATATGCTTCTATCAGCAGCAACCTTGGTCTGAAACACCCACTTTCATTTAACCAATTTCCTTCCCGGAGAAAGAGAAACTAGCTCCCAAGTAGTGTTTTTCTGAAGAGAATTAATCTCTTCATCCATGGAAACTTGCCATCTCAGATCCTTTCGAGCATGATAGTAGGATTTTGGATCTAAAATAATCATCAAATAGCAAGTTTTAGATATCAAATTATCAGGACAAGAGAGCGCAATACCTTCTCTTTGGAAATCATACCGGGTTCTTCTTGGATCATCCGGATTTCTAATGTTGTCTCCTGCGGAGGAGAGTGTCTGTCGGGCCCATGTAGAAAGATGATTTTACACTTCAGGTTCTGATTCATCATATGATTATTTATGCACACTGATATCAGAAATCATAGGATCCAAATCAAGGTCATCACCCCCAATTTCATCATCCAAATATTCAGTAGAATAGGAAGGAAATTCAATAGTTTTCTCCTTCACTAGTTCCACCTCCTGAAGAGGCTCATCGAACTTGACACTTCTCTCGATGATGAAATGTTTGGTATTGATATCTAGCAGCTTGAAACCTTTAGATTCATCAATATTCCCAATAAACAGACATTCTATGCTTTGTGGTTGCAAAGCCCTTCTTTTATCAAGCAGAATCTGGGCCCATGCAGTGGACCCAAACACCCGTAGGTTCGACACATCCGGCTTGTGTCTGAAGTATGCTTCAAAAGGGGTATTCCCTTTCATGGATGAGTGTGGAACCCTGCTTTTAATGTATTCCATAGCATGCATGGCCTCATCCCACAAATTTGCAGCAAGCTTCTTGGATTCCAATATACAGGTGGTCATCTCCTTGAGAGACTGATTCTTCCTTTCATTCTTAAAAACTTGGACCTGAATACTACTTTGGAAGCATATGTGTAGAAACTAATTACTGACATAATCCCCTCCATTATCAGATATCAATATCTTGATCTTAATCCTAGAGGCATTTTCGATCAAGGCCTTCAATTCAGAAAATTTTTCACATACTTCAGACTTCTTTTTGAGAAAGAAGACCCATGTGTACCTTGAAAAATCATCAATAAAAGTAAGGAGATACCTTGATCCATTAATGGATGTGAAAAGCATCAGACCACTGATATTACAATGTATCAGCCCCAATATGCATGTATCTCGGTTTTCCTTCCTCCGATTGAACTTGTGCTCAGGGTGTTTTCCAATCACACAGCCCTTGCAAATTCTCGTGGTTGCCTTGATGAACGGGATGCCTTCAACCATAGATTTTTTCTGTAATTGCTGAAAATATTTGAAATTAAGATGGCCAAACCTCTCATTCCACAGCCTACTAACTTCATTTCCATGAGTTATCAAAGCGGTGGGCTTTGCATCCGCAACAAAGTGAGAGAACTCATAGGATTTTGCATGATGGTTTGCAAGTCCTTTAGCAATGAGTTTCCCAGATGCAATTTCTATTATCTCAACATCATTTGGGCTGAAAGAAACTCTCTTAGGCACTCCTTTATGTGTCATCTGATAGACACTAAGGAGATTTGATGCCAGAGACGGTACATACAAAACATTTGAAAAAAGGCCATTTTCAAGAACAACAGTACCTTGTCCTTCTAAAATGATGGTGGAGTCATCTCCCATATGGATGGGGATGGACTTGACAGTCTCCAAGGATGAAAAGGAGTCTCTTTTATCCATCATCTGGTTTGAATATCCAGAATCCATCAAGAGTGCTTTGGAATTCAAAGTGCTTGCCATGAGGGCATAACCTTTTTCATGCTGTGGTTCCCGATCTTGCTGATCTCTCCTCCGAAAGCTCTCTGAAAGATTGATGTTATTTCTCTCAAGGAGAGAGGTTTCTTCATCAATATTATTCTTCATGCAGGCATGTTCAGGGTGGAATCCCTTCCCGCAATAAGAACACTTGAATTTTTCCTTGCCATGGTGCCCTTTTCCTTTGTTCTTCCTTGAGCCAAAAGACTCATCATGCTGTTGGTTTTCAACTCTAGGTTTATGAGCATCAAATTTAGTTTTTGGGTTCTTATGCTACTTTTTTTTACCCTTCAGATCTTTGGGCCCCAAGACATGGAGGGCTTGATCACGGGAATATCTGATGATCCCCATCTGGACAAGCTTGTCATGTTCACTTGTTAGGGACTCAATGAAGGCATTGAGTGTAGGCATCTTCCATCCAGGGGTTGTGAGCTTCCCCGCATGAAATGTAGAAACAAAAACTGAATAATCAGCCCCAATCTTGGAGAGTATGGCGAGGATGAGTTGATCATCCTCCTTCTCCACTCTGCATTGCTTCAATAGTAAAACAATATGCTTGAACTTTGTGAAAAAGTCATTCAGATTCTCAAAATTGGAGGGATGGAGAGACATTAATTCATTTTCGAGCCGGTAAACCCTCAAGTCATCATGCTTTCCATAAAGAGTTTCCAATTTGTCCCATATTTCTTTTGGAGTCTTCAATCCCTCAATATGGAAAAGAATATCCCGGGAAATAGAGAGGCACAAGAAACCTAAGGCTTCATCCTTCTTGTTCAAGAATCTTGATTTTTCTATGGTTGAGCCGGGCTCCTCTTCAGTGTCCATGGTGACTCTAAAAATTCCTATGGAGCATAACTGAATCTCCATATAACATTTCCATGAGTGGAAATTGTATGGAGTCAAAATATCTATTGAGGAGGCCATCTGGATCTACTGGAGCGAATGCTTCACCTGTAGAAAACCTGAAAATCAAAAAAGAAAGGGAAATGTAAGGTTGGACAGCTTCCACATTTTAGGCTTTCATCACACCTAGCATAGTCAATAAAGAAATCTTGATCAACAAGTTCTTTACTTGGGGTATTAAGTGGTAAGCCTTGGCTTTTGGTGCAGTGCTGGATTTTTAAGCTATTGCTCAATTTTCATGCAGAAATCTATCAAAAAGCTTGTTTTTGAGAGATAGAGATTTGTCTCGCTGTGAGATCTAATACCATATTAATCTTGCACATTGATCTAGGGACTAAGCACCAGTCTCATCAAATATTAATCAACAAATAACTCATGAAATGGTTTAATCGATCTAAAGAATGAGTAGCCGCTTTGTATAATCAGATGAAAGAATGATAATACAATAAAATGTTCATGCTACAAGCATGAATGAATGAGCAATTTGAATCCTCAAGGAGTTCATTCAAATTGAATGAGTGAGTCTAGCTTAACTGAATGTAATCCATAGTCAACACTCCAGTTAACCATTGATCAAAACCCTAATTGACTCAACTAAGCCCTAACTGAAGTTGGAGTGCAATAAATGACTGAGTCTCAACTGAAAAAGATCAGACACATGTCATACCAAGCCAATCATCAAGTGCTAGCACTTCAATGACTCTAATGAACCCCGATGAGGTTAACTGAAGTTGAATAGTGAAATGAACATCAGAAGTTCGTGGAGGCACCCCTGTTGACTCCAGTTCATTAATTAATCATTAAATAATCAATTAAATGAAAGGAGGCACCTTCACTACCCTGTTAACTGATTATAACCATCAGTTACCAATTAGGTGCATTAATATCACTCAGATCACCCCTGGAGTGCTCTAGTTAGCCTCCTTGAATGTAGGAGAAGGCTAAGTTAGCCTCCTTGATTGAAGGTAGGCGTGGGTGTGACTGGATGATGTCAATTGATGCTCCATTGATGTCAATTTATGTCAATAATACTTAGGATAATGGTTTAACTAGGCCAATTTGACCAAAACAAGTGTGTATGGTGGTAAATGTCTCCTGCAACAATGAGTGGTCATCTCCACTCGTGATAGTACCCGAGAATAATCGTAAATGGAGAGTCTATGTGGACTATAGAGAGATGAACAAGGTGACATAGAAAGATCACTTTCTCCTACCTTTCATCAACCAGGTACTTGACACCTGCTATGGGAAGAAGTTCTTCTCCTTTCTGGATGGGTTTGGCGGGTACAATCAAATCCAGATTGCTCCTGAAGACTGGGAGAAAACTACCTTCACCTGTCCCTAGGGAAATTTTGCATAGAGGGTGCTTCCCTTTGGCTTATGCAATGTACCAACCACATTTCAGAGAGCTATGATTGGCATATTTTCAGAATTAGTTAATGATAGTATGGAAATTTGCATGGATTATTTAACTCCTTATGGAAAGGACTTTGAAGAAGCATTGAAAAATTTGGAAATGGTTTTAACACACTGCGATCAGACCAAACTATCTTTGAGCATTGGAAAGTGCCATATGATGATGAGTGAAGGTGTAGTACTGGGGCACTTTATCTCTGCTGATGGCATCTAGGTATATCCCTCTAAAATCAAGGTAATTGTAAACATACCCACTCCTGGAACTCAGAAAGAGGTACGTAGTTTCTTAGGGCATGCTGGTTATTACAAAATATTTATAGAAAAATTTTCAAAACTTGCTTCTCCTTTTTTTGTTTGTTAATGAAGGGTGTGCAATTTATTTGGAATGATGCATGCCAAAAAATGTTTTTTAAACTTAAGGAGAAGCTGTCTACAGATGTCTCTGACACTGCCATTGGAGCAGTATTAGGACAACAAGATGGTCAAGCAACTTATGTAGTCTATTACATTAGCAAAAACTTGGCCCTTGCTGAACTTAATTATACTGTTACCGAGAAGGAGTTTTTATCCATTGTCTACTCCATTAACAAATTTAAACACCACATCATTGGATATCCCACCTTTATGCACACTGACCACTCAGCCATCAAGTATCTAATGAATAAACCTATTACAAATGCTAGGGTAACTAGATGGCTATTATTATTACAGGAATTTGATATTACTATTATAGACAGACCTAGAAAAGAAAATTTTGTTGCTGATTTATGATCTCGTTTTACTAACAGTGATGATAATCTTCCTGTTGAGGAATCCTTTCCAGATGAACACTTATTTGCAGTTTCAGCTTATTCCCCTTGGTATACAGATGTTTCTAACTACTTGGCTGTAGGGAAGCTTCCGATGCATTTGTCAAAAAGAGAGAAAAGGAAAATCATTCAACAAAGTGCCAGGTATTGTTGGAGAGGTGGTCATATCTTCTACATAGGCCCCGATGTTGAGATCATAAGATGTGTAAGAGAAGATGAAATATTCCATATTCTGAATTCCTGCCATGACGAGCCATGTGGGTGACATTTTGCAGATAGGAGAACAGGTCATAAGGTGCTGAGAATAGCCTACTATTGGTCAACACTTTTCAGGGATGCAAAAAAAAATATGTCCAGTCTTGTGACAGCTGCCAAAGGATGGGCTAGCCTAACAGATTGGATCAAATGCCTTTTCAACCATAGTTGGTGGTTGAACCTTTTGACAAATGGGTCTTATATTTTGTTGGCGCTATCAACCGTCAATCCATGAAGAAATCCTACATCTTATTTTGTACCGACTAAACACATATTTCATTAAATTTGGAAATATTCTAGTACAAGGACTTCATCCACATTGAGTTTTTTTGTAAATCTCTAAATACATATTCTATTAAATCTAGAAAAATCAACTCAAAGAACCATTCCATTAAATTTGGAAGAATTAATCCAATGAGCTATTTTCTCAATTAATATTTTTTAATTATTTCAAGTAAAACTTTAGTATTCAACCATTCAAAAGAAATATTACATCTCAATTAGAACTAGATGTGTTAGTTCTAAAATTTTGAACTTCCGCTAGATTGAGTTCTTTCAAAATGAGGAAAGTCATAGCCTTTGAATCCTTACATAATTTCTATTAATATTATTTATAGTTTGTATTAAATGTTAAGTTGATTAAATTATTTTATGGCATAATACCAATGTTGTATTTTTGCGCCGAGAGGCGCTCTACAACCCAGTATGGGAGAGATCTTGTAACGTTACGTAACGTTACACGTTACATAATGTTATGTAACGTTACATAATGCTATTTTTATTAATAACAAATATTTTTTTTTAATTATAGGCTAAAATAAATGTCGGCCAGAAAAACCACCTAATATGGGGAAGATGTTGTAATATTCCTACCTAACAAAACATTAAAAAAGTAAAAATTTAATTATCCGTAAAAAAATGGAAGATGTTGTAATATTCCTACCTAACAAAACAATAAAAAGGTAAAAATTTAATTATCTGTAAAAAAAAAGTGGATCAGGAAAAAAACACAATATGGGGGAGATGTTGTAATGTTCCTACCTAACAAAATAATAAAAAATAAAAAAATGAATTATCCGCAAAAAAATGTTGGCCTTGCACATGGTTTTAAAACCATTTGCAAGGCCTTCTAAACAACCCATGGTTTTATTGTACATGGTTTAGGAGGGCCTTCCGGATGGTTTTAAAACCATGTGCAAGGCCTCCTACACAACCCATGGTTTTATTGTACATGGTTTAGAAGGGCCTTGCAAATGGTTTTAAGACCATGTGCAAGGCCTTGCATATGGTTTTAAAACCATGGGGAAATGTTGTAATGTTCATTTCTAACAAAATAAAAAATAATAATAAATACTATATGTAGGCCATAAATAATATTAAATAATAATAATAATAATAATAATAATATATGTGGACCTTAACTAAAAAGATATCAATGGATACCTAAGAAGAGATTTGATCCCTCTCGGCGCTTGATAGAGCCTAGGATTTGGATCTATGCTGGTTATTACAACAATTATAAACATTGTCATGGTAATTATTTTTGTCTTTGTTGAGTATGTTGTTTTATTTTTGGAAGTTGGCACCACTCATAATCAAAACGAGAAAATATTTTATGACTTTAAAGTCTAAGTTTTACCCTTGTAATGATTAAAATAAATTATGAATTAAAATAGCAAAATAATTTATTATTGTTGTTGTTGGTAGTGGTAGTGTATTAAAAACTAAGTTGATGAATGTTTACTTTATGAATAATAGATTAACGTGAGAAATTTCTTACCTATAAATTTATTTAACGATATTTGTGTTAGTAAAGCCTCCCTTATTTATTAATTTTAATTATTTTAACAATCAAAATCAATTATGAACTAGAATAACATTAGTGCAGTACAATTTGTTTTTTTTCATATACAAGAGGAAAGGGGGAAACCAATTGAACTAATTATTGCAAGTGTTCATTATTTATTTATGAAATATTTGAACAATGTGTTTAATTGAAAAGAGCATATTTATATTGAAAATATAGATATCTTACAATATTTATACTATCATTAATATTTTATATCATCTATTAATTTATGTTAGGGCACAAAGGAATCGAACCACCATCATCCTGCTTGTAATGCAGGTGCTCTTCCATTGAGATAGCACCCTTTACAACATGAGGGGAGAGGGACTATGTTAATACCTAGATTACACATTTATAATCCTCTGTGACAAATCAAAATGGAGAAAGTTTTAGACTTTGATTCTTTCAAAATGATGAAATTCTTAGAATTTGATTCCTTACATAATTTCTATTAATCTTATCTATAGTTTGAATTAAATGGTAAGTTGATTAAGTTTATGTAATGACATTAATATTGTTTATGTTACTATGATAAAGCAATTGAATTATAATTTGATATGGTTACTAGTACATTGTTGGTGTTGAGTTCCTATACTAGTAGAAGGTTGGCACAATTTTAGAATGACCCATTTAAAAACGATTTAATGACATAATACAAATGTGTGTGTTACTGTAGCAATTTTAATTCTCAACATAACAAGTAATATTGTATGTGTTGAGTACCCTGTTGTAATATATTATAAGGTTGAAAACATTTTACAAGTGACAAGAAAAACTATTATATACTAAGTGTTACTATGCTAAGTTTATTATTTTAACGATCAAAATCAATTATACGTTAGAATAGAAATATAATTTATTTATATTACTATTATTTATATTTTCTAATATAAGTTAAGATCGATGATTATATCACGAAAAATAGATTGTAGAAGATCTTTTACATATTATTATTAAATTTATTTAATGACATTAATAATCAATGTGTGTTGCTATTGTTATCTTGGAATTTCATTTAATTGAAATTATGTTAACTAATGTGTCTAGGTTGAGTTACCATACTAAGTCTAATTTTTTTTTGAGTAAGATGTTTTATTTTTGGAAGTTGGAAGCACTTGATAGTGGACAAGAGAAAATATTTTATGAATTAGAGTAAAATGGGTTTTATCTTAGTAATGACTAAAATAAATTATGAATTAGAGACATAATTTATTATTATTATTGTTGGTGGTGGTGGTGTATTAAAAACTAAGTTGATGAATGTTGATTTTAAGAATAACATATTTCTGTGAGAATTTTTACCTATAAATGTATTTAATGATATACTTTGATTATCATTAATATTTATATTTACATATTAAAACAAAAGTCATCAATATTTGACTAGTGGATTATTAATAATTTATGGAAGAAATTTCTTACATAATATAAAGTTATTTAACAACATATTAATATTGTGTTGTGACTATTATTAACTTATGTAGTACTAACATTAAATGTTAATACTTGGATATTGATTTTTGAGATTAAGTTATGTGAAAGATTTTCCAACCATAATGAATTTTACATTGTTCCCCCGACGATTGTGCATTGAGTTCCCACTTGGAATATTGGTTTGAAAAACTCACTGACAACTTCATCCAAAAAATCATTCACAATGATGACAAACTGTGAAAGCCTGCACTCTGAAAATGTTATTACTTTGTCTTTGTTGAGTATAAGATATTGCATTAGTACAAAGTTCGCACCACTTTAAACTCTACAGAAGAAAATATAATATTAATTAGAATGCAATAGAGTAGAACAATTAAATTTATTTCAATTACAATAAAAAATAATAGGGAAAAGTCACTTCAAACCTTATTGCAAGTGCCTTACATTTCTTCATAGAGGAAGTCTAGAAGATGTTTTCAGATTGATTATTGAATATGATTATGCACATTTGATATAGTGACATGTTGAGTTTTTGTAAAAAACAAATTGAAAAGTTAAAACTTGAATGGTGTTATCTAATTCACATAAAGTACCATCACATGAATTAACATAGAAGTTGAACCAAAATTTTCATATTAGTAAATAATATAAAATTCCTCAAAAAAAGGCTTGAAGAGAATATTTGATATACAACAAACACTGAAAAGTGTTTCCTCTAGTATATTAATAACTCGTTCAAAGAGAAAATTACATTCATGAATCATATCCACCTAATCTCCTTATATTTAGTCAAACAAATCAATTACAACTTGTACACCACATTTATTTATCGTAGTTTTCCTGCAATCTTATTTATTTTGCATCCATGCCCAAACTATGGTATTAACTAGAATAGATCCAAGTCATGTGTCATCAAGGTTTGGTACCCAATATTGTTCTAAAATTTTCCCTTGTATTTCACTGAATTAGGTTTCCATCAATCAACATTTACATGAAGAGTCTCACTTTCATCATTCTGGAAGATATATGAGGTGGATTTTTCCATCCAAATCATCTCTCCTTCATCCTCAGCTCATGATCTAACTAGCAACATCTTTCCTTTCTCAACTTCAATCATAGGATTGAATCTTGGCTTTATCTTGTTGCACTTGGGTCCAACATATACTAGTTCATCCGTCACATTATCAAAATCTCCATCCATAATACTTATATTACATGCAGTGCATTACGATCCGCATTAAATCTCACGTGGATTAAATTGTCTTTATGATGCAATGTATTTGACAATAATGTCTAACATGAATTAAAGCTAACATGATGTTACTATTTAATGATTGATTTTCTAGATTAAGTTATGTGAAATATTTTCAGTCCACAATGAGTTTTTCATGGTTCCCGTAACAAGCATGGGTGGAGTGTCCACTCAAAACGTTGGTCTGAAAAACGTTCACATAGTTTAATCCAGAAAATCAATCAAAATGATGACAATCTGATAAATCCTGCACACTCAAAATGTTAGTACTGTATTTATTGAGTATAATTTAATATACTAGTACAAAGTTGGCACCAGTTTAAAGTCTACACAAGAAAATATAATTATGAATTTGAATGCAACATAGTATACAATTAAATTTATATCAACTATAACAATGAATAATAGGGAAAATTGACTTCAAACCTTATTGCAAGTGCCTTACATTTAGTCACAAATCAAGTCTATAAGATGTTTTAACGTGCATTCACATAAAGTATCATCACATGAATTAACATTGAATTTGAACAAAAATTTTCATACATGTAGCAAATAATATAAAATTCCTCAAAAGGTAGCTTGAAGAGAATATTTGATATACTACAAACATTGACAACTTTTTCTTCATGTATATTAATTAGTCATTCAAAAAGAAAAATTACATTCATGAATCATCTCCACCTAATCTCCTTATATTTTGTCAAGCAGATCAAGTATAGCTTGAGGATGGAGATTTACACAGTTAATCATAATGGCAAAGAGAGTTTATGGAATTAAATTGTGTGTTGAAGTTTCCCTACGTTTCGAGTGGACACTCCACCAATCATCAAGGGAACAAAATGAAAAGTTCAAAGTGGTATTGAAGAGAGTGAACAAAAGATAATAATAAATAAGGTAAGGGTTTTGTACATGCATTAATAAATATAATTATGCACAATTGATATATCTTTACTTTTTAAGTTGGAAGACATTCTTCCGTAGGTTCCATCTATGTCTTCATGGGTGTGCCCCACAAGCAAGAACCCAACCTCAACAGTGATGAAGACACCAAGTGCAGTTAATAGTGATAGAAACATGAAAACATAACGATTCTTATTATCACTAGCTGCATTGTCCAACTGTAACAATAAATGTGGAGGAAGAGGTTTAAAATCAAGATTTTGATTTTTTGAGCTTCCATTTAAAGATAGGAAAGCATCCTTGTACACTCTACGTTTTGAATAAATAGAGTTTTGAAATAATGCATTTGAAACTGTTTTTATTGAACTTCCACTCTCATAAAGCAAATCACCATACATATCAAGGTGTGGATCTTCAAGGTCCCTCAAGCACTTTGCAACAGACGTAATGGTAAAATGTGATCCCATGTGTACAGATGGTAGGGAGAAATGACCAAAACCTCATGTGCTATGCCCATGTGTTAGCATACCTGTCAATGACAAACCCAAGTTTTTTCCTGCAACAGATTTTGATTTTACACGTAATTCATTTTCACCTAACATTTCACCCTCAACCATGTCATACTCATGAACATTAACTATGATTCCTTTAGCAATGCACATGCTTGTTCCCATGCAGTCATGTGTAAGAGAAACGTTTTTACATGTGAATGTAAGCCTATCTTGGGGAGTATTTACTGGATGATCATGGCAATGAGTTTCCAAATATGATTCTAGCCAAATCTCATAAGATCCCAATGCACCTCCTAGTGTATTCTCAAATACTGTTGGATGTGGCAAGAGAGCATCATGTTTTAACACCTTCTCAATGTTAACCACTATGGATCATTTATTTACCATCCTTCCATGTGCCTTATGACCAATCTTTGTATTGAATATGGAACTTTCACCCACCTTCACTCCACATTGCGAAAAATCTACCTCGTCTCCAATAGAAAATGCAGAAGAGGCATTTGCACCTATACAACAAATTAAAAAAACATAGTATTTGCTCAAAAAAACAAGCAATTTACTCTAAAAAACACTTAACATGTGCTTCAAGATTTTGATTTACCTTTGTTATGCCTCAAATCTATGATCTTCCATGGATGTAAGTCCCCTTCATCAACATATTCCATAATCAAATGTGGTTCAATGACATCAATTATCAAAACCATAATTGAATTACATTAAGCATTTCTCCACCATAATGAGTTGTAGTCTCTATAGATTCAACCCTTCCTAGTCCAATAACTTGACCATTAACTAGGAGGTCAACATAGTCCCCTCTTGTCAAAATTATATTTTCCATTGTAACTCCTCCCAATTTTTGTAACACATTTGAATTGTAGTTTGTAATTAAGGTTAAACCATATGAAGTGTATGTTCAAAAAAGTAACATAGTTGCAATAATTCAAATCTAGCTGAATTTTGCTTTAGTCCTTAAATCATTGTACGATGAGTGAAATCTAATGTGTTAGCTTTCATAATGTATTTTTCATCTAACACAACCACGTTGTCATCAATCATAAGATAGTTTTCCATCTAACACAACCACATTGTCATCAAATACATTACACCATGATGGAAATCTAGTTGGAGTTAGCGTTCCTCTTAACAAAATGGCACGATGAGTGAAAGATCATGTGTGTTAGGTCAATACACCATGATGAAAATCTAGCTGGAATTAGTTTTCTATCTAACACAACCACATTGTCACATTGCACCGTGATAGAAATCTAGCTGAAGTTAGCTTTCAACTTTAAATCGTTGCACGATGAGTGAAATTTAATGTGTGTTAGCTTTCATAATGTAGTTTTCCATTTAGTATAACCACATTGTCATCAATCAAAATGCACTATGTTGGAAATCCAGCTACAACTAGCTTTCGTTCTTCAAACGTTGCACAGTGAGTAATAGCTAATGTGTGTTAGCTTTCGTAAGGTAGTTTTCCATCTAACACAGCCACATTGTCATCAAATACAATACACCATGATGCAAATCTAGTTGGAGTTATATTTCCTTCTAAAAACATGGCACGATGAGTGAAAGCTAATGCGTGTTAGCTTTCATAAGGTAGTTTTCCATCTAACACAACCACATAGTCATCGATCACATTGCACCATAATGGAAATCTAGCTGGAGTTAGCTTTCGTCCTTAAATCATTGCATGGTGAGTGAAATCTAATGTGTGCTAGCTTTCATAATGTAGTTTTCCATGTAGCACAACCACATTGTCCTCAATCACAATGCACCAGATGGAAATCTTGCTAGAGTTAGCTTTCGTTCTTAAAACATTGCATGGTGATTAAAGCTAATGTATGTTAGCTTTCATAAGGTAGTTTTCCATGTAACACAAGCACATTGTTATCAAATACATTACACCATGACGAAAATATAGCTAGAGTTAGTTTTCCTTCTAACAACATGGCACTATAAGGGAAAAGTTATGTGTGTTACATCATTACACCATGATAGAAATCTAGCTGGAGTTAGATTTCATTTTAACAACATGACACGTTGAGTGAAACCTAATGTGTTTTAGTTTTCATAAGGTAATTTTCCATGTAACACAATGACATTGTCATCAATCACATTGCACTGTGTTGGAAATCTAGCTAGAGTTAGCTTTCATCCTTAAATCGTTGCACGGTGAGTGAAATTTAATGTGTGCAAGCTTTCATAGTGTATTGTTCCATCTAGCACAACCACATTATCATCAATCATAATGCACCATGATGGAAATCTAGCTGGAATTAGCTTTCGTTCTTAAAACATTGCACGGTGAGTAAAGCTAATTTTTTTTATCCTTCAAAAGGTAGCTTTCCATCTAACACAGGCACAGTTTCATCAAATACATTACACCGTGATGGAATTATAGCTAGAGTTAGTTTTCCTTCTAACAACATGGCACTATAAGGAAAATTTTATGTGTGTTAGCTCAGTACACCATGATGGAAATCTAACTGGAGTTATCTTTCCTTTTAACAGCATGGCACAATGAGTGAAAGCTAACATGTATTAACTTTCATAAGGTAGTTTTCCATGTAACACAACCACATTGTCATCAATCACATTGTGCTGTGTTGGAAATCTCGATGAAGTTGTATTTTATCCTTAAATCGTTGCATGGTGAGTGAAACCGAATGTGTGTAAGCTTTCATAGTGTAGTTTTTCATCTAACACAACCACATTGTCATCAATCACAATGCACCATGATGGAAATCTAGTTGGAGTTAGTTTTCGTTCTTAAAACATTGCACGGTGAGTAAAACCTAATGTTTGTTAGCTTTCATAAAGTAGTTATCTATCTAATACAGCTACATTGTCATCAAATACATGACACCATGATGAAAATCTAGCTAAAGTTAGCTTTCCTTCTAACATGGCAATATGAGTGAAATCTTGTGTGTTATCTCATTACACCATTATGAAAATCTAGCTGGAGTTCACTTTCTTTTTAAAAACATGGCAGTATGAGTGAAAGCTAATGTGTGTTAGCTTTCATAAGGTATATTTCTATCTAACACAACCACATTATCGCATTGCACTGTGATGGAAATATAGCTGGAGTCGGATTTCAATCTTAAATCATTGCACAGTGAGTGAAATTTTATGTGTGTTAGCTTTCAGAATGTAGTTTTTCATTTAGCACAACCACGTTTTCATCAATCAAAATGCACCATGTTGGGAATCTAGATAAAGTTAGCTTTCATTCTTAAAATGTTGCACGATGAGTAATAGCTAATCTATGTTATCTTTCGTAAGGTAGTATTCCATATAACACAGCCACATTGTCATCAAATACATTACACCAGGATGCAAATCTAGCTGGAGTTAGCTTTCCTTCTAACAACATGGCATGATGAGTGAAAGTTAATGTGCGTTAGCTTTCATAAGGTAGTTTCCATCTAACACAACCACATTGTCATCGATCACATTGTACAGTGATGGAAATCTAGTTGGAGTTATCTTTCGTCCTTAAATCATTGCATGATGAGTGAAATCTAATGTGTTAGCTTTCATAATGTAGTTTTCCATTGAGCACAACCACATTGTCATCAATCACAATGCACCATGATGGAAATTTAGCTAGAGTTAGCTTTCGTTCTTAAAACATTGCATGGTCAGTAAGGCTAATGTTTGTTAGCTTTAATAAGGTATTTTTTCATCTAACACAACCAAATTGTTATCAAATACATTACACTGTGATGAAAATCTAGCCGGAGTTAGCTTTCCTTCTAATAGCATGGCACTATAAGGGAAAGCTTATGTGTGTTAGCTTATTACACCATGATGAAAATCTAGCTGGAGTTAGATTTTCTTTTAACAACATGACACGATGAGTGGAATCTAATGTGTATTAGCTTTAATAAGGTAGGTTTCCATGTAACACAACCACATTGTCATCAAGCACATTGCACCATGTTGGAAATCTAGATGGAGTTAGCTTTCATCCTTAAGCCGTTGCACAATGAATGCAATCTAATGTGTGTAAGATTTCATAATGTATTTTTCCATCTAGCACAACCACATTGTCATCAATCACAATGCCCCATGATGGAAATCTAGCTGGAGTTAGCTTTCATTATTAAAAATTTGCAGGGTGAGTAAATATATTGTATCTTAGCCTTCATAAGGTAGTTTTCCATCTAACAGAGCCACATTGTCATCAAATACATTACACCATGATGGAAATCTAACTAGAGTTAGCTTTCATTCTAACAACATGGCACTATAAGGGAAATCTTATGTGTGTTAGCTCATTACACCATGATGAAAATCTAACTGGAGTTAGCTTTCCTTTTAACAACATGGCACGATGAGTGAAAGCTAATGTGTGTTAATTTTGATAAGGTATGTTTCCATGTAACAAAACCACATTGTCATAAATCACATTGTGTTGTGTTGCAAATATAGCTGAAGTTAGCTTCCATCCTTAAATCGTTGCACTATGAGTGAAATCTAATGTGTGTAAGCTTTCATAGTATAGTTTTTCATCTAGCACAACCACATTGTCATCAATCACAATGCGCCATGATGGTACTCTAGCTGTCGTTAGCTTTCATTCTTAAAACCTTGCACAGTGAGTAAAAGCTAATGTGTGTTAGCTTTCATAAGGTAGCTTTCCATCTAACACTGCCACATTGTCATCAAATACATTACATCATGATGGAAATCCGATTGGAGTTAGCTTTCCTTCTAACATGGCACTATGAGTGAAAGCTTATGTGTGTTAGCTCATTACACCATTACGAAAATATAGCTGGAGTTCGCTTTCATTTTAACAACTTGGCACGATGAGTGAAAGCTAATGTGTGTCAGCTTTCATAAGGTAGTTTTCCATCTAACACAACCACATTGTCAAATTGCACTGTGATGCAAATATAGTTGGAGTTAGCTTTCAACCTTAAATCGTTGCACGGTGAGTGAAATCTAATATGTGTTAGCTTTCATAATGTAGTTTTCCATTTAGCACAACCACATTCTCATCAATCAAAATGCACCATGTTGGAAATCTATCTAGAGTTAGCTTTCATTCTTAAAACGTTGCACGGTGAGTAATAGCTAATGTGTGTTAGCTTTTGTAAGGTAGTTTTCCGTCTAACAAAACCACATTGTCATCAAATACATTACACCATGATGGAAATCTAGTTGGAGTTAGCTTTCCTTTTAACAACATGGAACGATGAGTGAAAGCTGATGTGTGTTAGCTTTCATAAGGTAGTTTTCCATCTAACACAACCACATCATCATCAATCGCCTTGCACCATGATGGAAATCTAACTGGAGTTAGCTTTCGTCCTTAATTCATTGCATGGTGAGTGAAATCTACAGTGTGTTAGCATTCATAATTTAGTTTTCCATCTAGCACAACCACATTGTCATCAATCACAATGCACCATGATGGAGATCTAGTTAGAGTTAGCTTTTTTTCTTAAGACATTGCACGGTCAGTAAAGCTAATGTTTGTTAGCCTTCATAAGGTAGTTTTACATCTAACATGGTCACATTATCATCAAATACATTACAACATGATGGAAATCTAGCCGGAGTTAGATTTCCTTCTAACAACATGGCACTATAAGGGAAATCTTATGTGTGTTAGCTCATTACACCATGATGGAAATCTAGTCGGAGTTAGCTTTCATTTTAACAACATGGCATGATGAGTGAAGCTAATGTGTGTTAGTTTTCATAAGGTAGTTTTCCATGTAAACAACCACATTGTCATCAATCATATTGAGTCGTGTTGGAAATCTAGCTGAAGTTAGCTTTCATCCTTAAATCGTTGCACGATGAATGAAATCTAATGTGTGCAAGCTTTCATAGTGTAGTTTTCCATCTAGCATGGTGAAATTGCCATCAATCATAATGCACCATGATGAAAATCTAGCTGAAGTTAGCTTTCGTTCTTAAAACATTGCACGATGAGTAAAAGCTAATGTATGTTAGCTTTCATAAGGTATCTTTCCATCTAACATGGCCACATTGTCATCAAATACATTAAACCATGATGGAAATCTAGCTGGAGTTAGCTTTCCTTCTAACATGGCACTACGAGTGAAAGCTTATGTGTGTTAGCTCGTTACACCATTATGAAAATCTTATGTGTGTTAGCTCTTTGAGATAGGGTGCAAAAAAAATCCCATTGAATTCATGGTTTTGTTTTGGTCTCACTACAATGGTATACAAGGTAAGAAAACTCAACATAATACTTTGCAAGTCCAACCTAAACTCCTCCCACCAAAATGAATGACCAAAACCATCACATTAAACTTTGACATGTTGGAAATTATACCCTTCACAGTGGATGTGTGTGGATCCATCCGCATCTCACCAATATTCATCATTGATAGTATCATTGTTTTGATGATGATTGTCATCGTCATCATCATGGCATCATCATCATCGTCGTCATCCTTATCTTTGTTATTGTCATGGTAATGATAACGCTTGGAACTAAAACTACTAGAATTAAGCAGGTTTGGAGTCTAGCTAATTCTCATTCTAAATGAAGATTGCAAGCCAAGACAGAGGAAAAAATGTTATAGAAACTAGATTCACTTACACAATATTCTATACTCACTGGAGTTGTTGTAATATATAATTCTCCTCTTTTAAAAGAATCATTAAAATGTAGTCGAAGCCAATCCATCGTTATATTTTTCTTGAAGTAGATTTTCCAGGGTCAATATGTGTTAAAAATTGTTTATCAATTAGTGAAGAATTTATAGAGTTTAAGAAAATATTGGATAAGATTTATGTTGATAAAGAGTAGTGATCCTTTCTCATAATAATGTACACTCTACAACCTACAACCTTACATATTATCTAGTTTCATATCATCTCCCACCACTATCCACTATGACTATAGGGGATGAATCCCCCAACAGCTCTGTATTTTAGCTTAAGATAAAGTTTTGTATCTTAGTTGTGAGGATCAATCCTTGGTAATTAAAGAAATATTGGAACTTAGAGCCCTAGATTCATGGTGAGGATGGTTGAATAATATGGTGGGAAATATCTAAATGCTCAACACAAATCAAACTTACTCTACTAAGAAAATAATAATAATGGGTAAGAGATCCAATTAAAAAAAATGTATTATGGATAGGCTTTTGGACTTACATCATTCACATGCCCTTTAAGGTTACAATGCGAAAGGACACCTAATGAAGCTCATAATACCACAATACCTCTAGATATGGGACTTTTCTATGGGGACTATACTATTCCACTCTAGTCCTTAGTTCCTCTAGTTGTTATATATATGGTTTCTTGTAAAAATAAATTCTAAAAGATTAGGGCTTGGCTGAGCCCAATCTTTACATTTATTGTATTTGCAAGTCCACCATATCCAACCACAACTCATAACCAAATCTAGTGTTGAAAGAGTTCATCTCATGGCCACTATGGTATATAATGTGCACAATGTGTTGATATAATAAAGAACACACATGTATGTAAACAAAAGTTTATACATTCCCACAATCAATGTTGGATAGAGATATAAAGGGCGTCAAAGGAAATATGAATCCTAAATATTAATGTGCATCCAAAAGTAAAAAAATTGGGAGCTTGACGATAGGATCAACAACAATGTTTTATATATGCATCGGGAGAGGCTTCAAGGGATTATCCTCTAGGTGTTCTAATCGTTGATATTGTGATGGAGAATAATTCATCGACGACCAAATTGAGTCTATGAGGCCTATACACATCTGTTGGAAATTTCATAGCTCAATTATGTTTCTCAGTTTTAGATCTAGGTCTTGAGACCAATTCTCCACGTGTCCTTGAATGACTCTTTTATGCAAGTTAAAGCTCACCATAAAATCCAATCCAAGGTTCAGATTTATCTTTATGTGAATTTAATCTTACATTTAGTTGTAGTTTTTTTGTTATGAATGGGCATGCTTCCTTTCTGAGTGAATGAAGAGCTAGTTTGGTTCCAAGTGAGTGGTTCATTTGAAAGTTGGTTCCTTTGTATGGCCTTCTAATGGCTAGGGGACACCACTATAAATAAAAAAACAAAGGAAAAATGTCCCAACTACACTTTGGGTTACTTCGTTGGGGTCCATGGGCTCAAACCTTCCATAACCATTCATGATTTCTATATAGGTGATCTCTTTAGTCAACACTAGCCCCATGTTTCCTTTTATAGATTACTTATTTCAAAGAGAAAATTAAGCCATCACACTCAATTCCTTCTCCATGAGCTCAAAGCCTAAAATTTGTAGCATGCAACATTGCAATGTGCATTGCCAAGTCAGGTGGTCACAAATAGACTACCTTTCTTTCACATTTTTCGCAAAGCTAACTTTTGTCTCACATGGATATTGGAGTGAGGAGCATTCTACGTTGTGTGTCATATTTTACATTATTGTTGTATTATAAGAGGGTGTTCTATTTTGAATTAGGAAGGCGAGCTGAAAGTCATCAGTCTAACTATTGTTCCAAAATAGCACAGAGGTATTTCCTTAGTTGTGCATTCTTACATGAATGATAGCTAAGATAACAACCAAGTGATGCATGCGTCCTTATCCTATGTGATTGTTGTTGCCCTCCTACTTACATGAGTCTAAAAATAACATTGAAGCCAACTTTTAGTTAACTATGTTTTGTTCTAGGTGTCACTTCTACTTTGTGCAATGAACTGTAAGTGCCACCTAGCCACACCCTCAGATCGTGCCTTTTAATCCTTTTTAAGGTGCCCTTTTCTACAAACTCACCATGATTGATATTTTCTTCATAATGCTTTAATGCCTTTTCATCTTTGAGCTCTAACTGTGCATATATTTCACTAGGGCATGGTTTTGACATGTTTGTAAATTCCTCTCCTGACATCCCTGAATTCTATCCCTTTATTTGCTGATTAGGATAATGAATAATTACTTGTCACTCTATTGTTTGTCCCTGGTAAAGTTGATAAAAATATGCTCAAGGTAATATGCTCCATCTCTAGTCCACTCACAAGATGAATCCTACCAGTACCCTCAACAAAGATGCCATGTGGGTCAAGTTGTTTATCCAAATTAAAAAGTGAGCTTATCATGGTGGTGGAGTATCAGTTTGAAAAGTGGGTTGTATTTTATCTCATTGTTTAAACAAAGAGAAATGCAATAATACATACAAGCCCAAACCGGATTGGGACATGGCAACAAGTCTACTAAGTTATTAACATCTCAAAGGTGGCCTACAAATCTGGTTCAGACTAGAGAGAGTGATACATTAGTCATTTTTTTGACGTTGAACATGTCAACAGTCGTCACCTTACTCAAAGATCTAATGAGAGGATTAGGCATGCCTTTGTTTGATCATATTGGGAATCAAGTGCCTTTGACCATTGTAAGCAGTCAAGATTGATATTTTGTTGGCAGGGTAGCTTAGTAATCACATTTACATATAAACATTCACCACATATTTTGCTTCACCAAGTTTTTGATGCAAAACCTAGGGAAAATAGCATATTCATCCATACCATGGTGATTAGGGACATCTACAAGCCGATATCCTTAGTATAAACCTGATTTGTAAGATGAAACATCTGCTCTTTTTGCACATATGACAAATCACCTAATGCTTGTATCTCTAGTTATAGAGATTTATTAAACTTGGTTTTGCTCTAACTTGTGTATTGAGTTCTACATAGGGTATTGCTAAGCCAAAAAACCTTGTGAACCAACTTGGATTCATGTCGTTGTACTTCTGGAAATCCATGTTCTTAACTATTTGTTGTAACTGATGATTATCACCATTCAATATGCAATGTTTGAGCATTGCATGTCTGTCTTCTTGTCTTTGTAACAACATAGGTGTGAATTTTTCCTTAAATGATAGAACATGATAAACTACCATTAATAATGGCCTTTGCAACTTAGAACTATGTCGAAAACTGACTTCATTTAAATTTGCGACAAAAAGCATAAAAACTTGTGATACTGGCATAGCTTCAACCATTTATGTGGAGAAATTCTTACCATCATTCCACGATAGGCATGTATGAAAAGGATTTGAAACTGACACATATTTTGACATATAAATGAGGATGGGGAGAGGGATATGCTTAGATATGTAAACTAACACATATTTAATTATTTGTTGCTCAGTTCCACTTGAAGAATTTGTTTTTGTGTTTAGGAATTTAGTTGTTTTAGAATTCTCCTGTGAAAATTGTACAATTACGTAGAAGCAATCTTAAACCTGTTGTGCTTATCCAAAGTTAATTGGACCTGTCTTCAGTGAGATTCTGCACTAACATTGCATTGTTTCCTACTCCATTGCAATTAGGGAATATGCATAATCCTTATTTGGAATAAAAAATTCAAAAGAGAGCATATTTAAAACAGGTTGTTGGCACAACACAGATCAGGGGGTTCATTGGCTGACAACATGGTGCCCTCAATTGAAAATAAGAAACCTAAATACCATTCTATTGCAGATTCCTAAGAACAATAAAATAAGAGAGTATCGTAAAGACGAGCAATTTTTTTTCCCTTTTCAAAATTTTAGGGGTTCATGCAAATGAGGAAATGGACCTACACATCAATGGTCGATTACCATAGCAATCTACTGACATAGTTTGTGGGGATGAACATACAACCAAATCCATAAGAAACAATCCCCACAATACTCAGTTGAGGTTTCCATAAAAAAATACTTCCCTAAAGCAAACTCTGAATGGGCCTAACAAACCCTGAATAGTATAACCCTTGTAGCTAAACAATTCTAAGTCCATATTTAGAACATCTAGGTGAAGTACCAGGACAGAAACCTACAAGGTTGCGAGTTCCATGCACTCCTACTTTGTTTATAAACTAATAGTGTTTTCTCTGAATATGCTTGTTTTGTTGCTGGTACCCCAACCTAAATAAAGCCAAAACAAAATTGAGCCACATCAACCATGTAGCCTTCGTAAACCACACATACCGTTGCATTACCTCATTCCGTATTCTACTTGTATACAATTTGTAATCAAGTGAAACCCTGGCCATATATAATATGCAATACATGTGATAACGCATAATGACAATGAACCTGATTACAACATACTGTTGCATTGCCTCATTCCTTATTCTGCCTTTAGACAACTTGTAATCAAGTGAAACTTTGGACATATATAATATGCAATACATGCGATAACACATAATGACAATGAACCTGCTTACAACATGTCATTATTTCCCATGATCCATAGCTACAAAAAACCAAATCACAAAAATAAAAAGCATGTGGTACTTCCATAATAAAGACAAATACATCAGCAACATCATAGAATAAACCATAGAGTGATCACATATCATCAACATATGAAGCAGGAGTAATGGACTCTCAACTAGCAACCTTTTCCAGTACCTTGACCATAATGCACACTACAAGGACACCCTAAAACTGCCTATTATTCTATTTTTGTGGTGGCAAAGATTTTTAATTATTGGATTTTAAATATGGGGATATGCTTCGTTGTGACACTTCACGATCGATCTAATGTTTACAAGATTTTTTGTAAACATCTAGCTACTCCAAAGTTGAAGTTAGCATCTAAAAATGGCAATGTTCTGGGAAAGAGATTCAATCAAGAAATTTCACAAAATTTTAGGACATATGCTAATGTCAAGAAATGGAAAATAGTAAGAAAAGCTCACTTCCATCACAAAATGATCTACAATTTCAAACTCTGCAAAAGATTTTTACTTCAAAACAAAAAACATAATTCATGTTAATTATATGCAAGAACAAATTCTATGATTTCAACTTTCTATTCTTTAAATGCAGATGCAATTCCAAAATGAAACACAGCTCTAATGTTTGAACAAACTGAAACATCCATGTTCCCAACTCTGTGTGTAATAAATTTGAATAAAGAAACAATCAAGCATTCAAATTCAGGAAAATCCAAACACTACAGAATACCAAATTTGAAATAACAAATCTTGAAAATTGAAACTAGCCTAGCAATTGGAAGTCATTAGACATTAAATAGTGGATTAAGACTGGAGCATTAATAAGCATTTCTAATGAAGACCAGAGATGATAGTATATAGGCAAATCTGTGCTAGTAGCTTTATAGACTCTAAATTAAATAAGATATATTAAATAATAAAATTAAATAAGATAAATTTATTCATATTGCTCATCCTCACCTTTTTGTGCAACAAAATCCTTGATAGGAGGTGTGACGATTGAATTGACTTTCCTTGAAGCTAAATTTGAAACATCTTGCTTCTTTGGAGAAGGCAGCACTGGTGCAGTCACGCTCTGTAGCTTTTGTTGTAGGATGGATGTCATGCAACATATTGATAACATGGGCTCAAGGAAGACTAGGCCAAAGCTACCAGTACCATTTTAGTATGTGGGACTTGTATCTTTGATATTTCACCCTTGTCTTGGGTAATAATGAGATAGTTTCATGTCTTGAAACTATAGCATTTGTTCTTGAGAATATGAATAACATTGGCTCGAGGAAGACTAGGCCAGAGATGCCAGCACAATTTCAGTATGTGGGACTTGTATCTTTGATATTTTACACTTGTCTTGGATGATAACGAGTTATTTCATATCTCAAAAAATTATAGCATTCACTCTTGACCACCTATTCGTGGAATTTGTTTATCAAATTGAAATATATTTCAAGCAATGCACATACTAGCCTTTGGAATACAAATTAACTTGGATAATAGAAAACATGTTATTGGCACCAAATTTAGCTTAGATGATAGAAAACTTACTGCTCTAGACAATGAAATCCCACAAATAAGATGACGAATGGCATATTTCATAGTTGGAGCACAATTTTTCAGAAAAGCATCTTTATTAGCTTCTAGCTTTAAATCTCCATCATCATTGCCCTTAGTGCCGCTTTGCTCATAAACCATCTAGACTTCCTGCAGCTCCTGAACTAAAGTTAATGTAGAAGCTGCCCTAATCTTGGCATCTGCAAAGGAGAGGTTTCTAAACACATCCATGTGTAACTCTGGTTTAACAGGGCCAACGTCATTTTTGTGTGGAGGGTTACTCTAGAAAGCTTGGATTTGTAAGCTTCATCAATG
The DNA here is from genome assembly GCA_001517045.1 of Pseudotsuga menziesii. Lineage (NCBI taxonomy): Eukaryota > Viridiplantae > Streptophyta > Pinopsida > Pinales > Pinaceae > Pseudotsuga > Pseudotsuga menziesii. The sequence goes on from LPNX010597908.1 coordinate 99,850, forward strand.
CGCCCATTCTGAGCATAACCCGAAATCATTGATGTCTAAGATACCATATTCCTTTCGGGAATTTCATCAAAGATTTTGGCATCCTTGTTAACCAATCGATTTTGTGCATATCCCGCAATCATTGATGTCTAGGAGGCCACATTTCGTTCAGGAATTTTTTCAAACAAATCAAGAGCCTCATTAACATAGCCCTTCTGTGCATATTTGCAATCATAGCATTCCATGTGACAACATCTCGTCTAAGTAATTTTTCAAACACATAACATGCAGTGTTGATCTTCCCATATTTTGCATACATGTAAATAAGGGCATTCCCCACAAAAACTTGAGAGTGAAACCCACTTCTGGTTATTTCTTCATGAACCTCCGCCACTGCTTCCAAGTGAGTACATGCTGGGAGAAGGCTGGATAGAGTGAATTTATTGGGGGGAATACCTGTTCCTTGCATTTGATTGAAAAGTGTCAACGCTTCTTTGTCATGGCTAGCCCTAGAGTAAGCTGCAATCATGATACTCCATGAGACCACATTTCGCTCAGGCATTTTCTCCAGAAACCTGTGACCATCGATTAAATTCCTGCACTTGGCATACACGCTTAGGAGTTTATTGGGCAGAGCCTTGTTAGTGCAATTAAATTTGAAAGCACTTTGGATGATGTGAGCATGGACCAGCTTGGCCTCCAGCAGAGCTCTGTTAATGAGGCATACCTGTAAGAGAGAATGATAAGAAGATCAATCTACTTGTCCGTCCATCAAATGCAAAATGGACATGGCTACTTTCAATCGCCATTATTTACACACCATCTCACATCATTCTTCACTCAGGTTAGCATTCTTCGCCACCACAAGGGATTTCAATTTTTCCGGGTGACTGCCTACCTGGTAAAAGTTCAATGGTTGAGTAACTACAGGATGAATAAACTTCGACAGAGAACGAAGAAGGGAGATGATGGACCAGCGGGTCTTTTTTGACAACCAGGATTATGGGTTTTTTTAAAGCACTAAAAAACAACTTTATATTATAAAAACAAAGTTGTATCAACTAACTACAATTTTATTTTTCGGAAGAATAGAGTTCTTTCTTATAATACAAATTAAGTTATCACTTGATAAAACATGATATTTATATTTTCTTCTCCCAATACTATTTTGACATTTTTATAGGTTTTGCAATAAACAACATATCATAACAACAATATCAAAACAATAAAGACGCCAGCCAAAAAAAAATCTATTTTTAAAGAAATTTTACTAGATGAACAACTCCTAAATCAAAAAAACCTTAATGTTTGTGATTGTATAGGCATTTCATCTCTGAGCTCTTTGTTAGTTTTTCAACATTAAGCTAGCATTATGTTAGGATCTTCATTGAGAGAATAACAAGTACAACAATCAAACACAAGAGATAATGAACACAATGTTTTTATCGGGGAAACCATAAATGGAGAAAATCCCACAACTGCCTCAGAGATAGAATCAGCATAAGATGTAAAACCCCAAAAGAGTAAGATGCACTCCCGACAGCCGTAATATTCTTCTTGTCTAGCCCCAGTGTCTTCTCCTTCCTCAACTATGCGCTACACTTGAGTGTGTGAGTGATGAGTACTAAATAGAGACCCCAACACTCTATTTATACTAATCCTGACATGACTAAAACCTTACTAGGGCCGAACTCTACTAGGAGAGTCCAATAACCCTAGTGCCCCGAAACTGCGGGGACTTTAACCCTTACACAATCGGAGGGTTACCCACTATGACTTGACATGACTTGTTTACATTATTGATTCTCCCGATCGGAACATCGGGGCATGACAACATGACTTAATTACACAATAGATACATCCCGAAATAAACATCGGGTTACAATACATAAGATACATAGAAGAATACATTCTGAAGTTACAAATACATCAACACTCCCTCTTAACTAGGAAGGTATTCTTTCGACATAATTTTCAGCATTGGTCTTCTTCTCTATATCAACTAAATCATCTCTTCATCTGCATCTCGAGTCTTGTGAGTCTTTAAGTCATCTTCATCTTCAAATCATCTTCATTCTGGACCATCTCTCGATCTGGATCATCATGGGAAATCATCACTGGATCTGGATCATCTCTCGATCTGGATCAACATCATTGGTTTTGGATCATCACTCGATCTGGATCATCATCACTAGATCTGGATCATCTCTCGATTTGGATCATCATCACTGGACTGGATCTGGATCATCACTCGATCTGGATCTGGATCTGGATCATCTCTTGATATGGATCATCACTGCTGGATCTATATTATCACTTGGTCTATATCTCTTGAGTCATCATAACTGGATCTGGATCATATCTCGATCTGGATCTCATCTGGTCATCATCATGTGTGTACTATCTTGTCATAGGAAGTTCTATAGAGCTAGCCTTCTTTCATGCTGGTTGTAGGCCTAGCCCTCAGGTAGGTCTTTTCCCAGCACTTGTATCTGACCTACTCATCAAAAAGGCACGCCTAGCACTTAAATCTGACCTACTCGTCAGAAAGGGACACCCAACACTCACATCTGATCATGTAGTAAACTACAATCACATCAGAAAGGCCCCACACTCACATATGTCATTGAAGGAACTGAATCCTCTCACCATGATAGAATGGCCTGCCCTTACATCTGACATGGAAGGAACTGAAACCTCTCACCATGAAAGAATGGATTGCACTTACATCAGCCACGGAAGGAACTGAATCCTCTCACCATGATGGAATGGCCCGCACTTACATCGGCCATGGAAGGAACCGAATCCTCTCACCATGACAGAATGGCATGCACTCACATCTGACCTAGAAGGAACCAAATCCTCCACCCTTGTCAGAAAGGCCCCTAGTCCCAGACTGAGCTACCTGGTAACTGAACAGGTGCCTCCACTCTCCTGGAGAGTGGCAGTAGCCCTTACATCTATCCTGCTTGACAGAATGGCTAGCACTCACATCTGACATGGAAGGAACCAAATCCTTTAGCCATGATAGAATGGCTCTGCCCTTACATCTGACCTGCTCATCAGAATGGCGGTAGCCCTTACATGTGTTCAACTTGACAGAATGGCCAACACTCACATCTGACATGGGAGGAACCTAATCCTTTAGCCATTACACACGGGGACTTCACTTAGTGAAGCTCTCACATAGCACGTGCCATCGTGGGATATTAAAGAATACCCTTATTTTCTAGAGATATTGACCCAAACTCTTTTTGTTGAAACCCCCTCCCAATACTTAAAACCTCCTCCCCTACCCATGCCCACCTTAAACCCCTCATCCCCCCAATACCTGCAATATATTGGCTCAATTTTTGATAATTTTAAAACCCACAATATGAACTAACATGATAGAATATTGGTCAACAAGTGAAGCCCCCGTGCCATTATAGAATGGCTCTGCCCTTACATCTGACCTGTTCATCATAATGGCTTTGGGACTCATCACTTTCCCTTGGAGGAAACCTCAATATGGAGAATACCAAGCTTCTCCCTGAAGTACTCGAACTTCACTCTAGCTAATGGCTTCATCAACACATCATCTATATGTTCCTCCATCGCAACATACTGGAGCTTCACTACTGCCCTCTGCACCATATCCTTGATATAGTGATACTTGATCTCAATATGCTTCGACTTGTCATGGAACACTGGATTCTCTAACAACTTCACACAACTCTGGTTGTCACAATGTATACAAGTAGCATCCATCTAGAGATCAAATAAATTAGACAATAGCTTCCTCAGCCATACTGCCTCACAACTAGTTGAACAAGTTGCAACATACTCTGCTTCAACTGTACTTAGTGCCACACATGATTGCTTCTTGCTAAACCAAGAGATCACACCTAATCCCATACTGAAGAAACACCCTGAAGTGCTCTTCCTATTGATGGAACTTCCTGCCCAATCTGAATCAACATAACCCTCCAGGTTAACCTTTTGATTCGCATCATACTTGAGCCCATAATCAACTGTACCCCTCAATTACCTCATAATATGCTTTGCAGCAATCAAGTGAACATTTCTCGGATCTGTCAAGAATTGGCTCAAGGTGTTCACATCAAATCAAATATCTGGTCTTGTGTTTGTCAGGTACATCAATGACCCAATCATTTGATGATACATCATAGCATCAACCGACTCTGATGAAGCATCACTCAATAGCTTCAGGTTCGATGCCATAGGTGTGGCCATAGTCTTGCAGTCCATCATCCGAAACCTCTTCAGGATCTCTACTACATACTTTTCTTGTCCAAGGAAGATTCCATCCACACTCTGCCACACCTCCATACCTAGAAAGTAATGCATCATACCCAAGTCCTTCATCTCGAACTCGGAAGCAAGCTTTCTCTTCGTATCAGTAATCAACCCATCCATACCTGTCACAAACATATCATCTACATATAGTAGAAGCATCACTGGGTTGCCATCTTCAACCTTGTAGTAAAGGTTGGAATCTGCTTTACTCTTGGTAAAGCCCAAACTGGATAGAAAGCTATCAACTCTGCTGTACCATGTCCTGGGTGCCTGTTTCAAACCATACAGGCCTTTCTTCAATTTGCATACATGAGACTCCCTGTCATGTGTATCGAAACCGAGTGGTTGTTCTACATACACTTCCTCTTCCACTACACCATTCAAGAAAGCAGTCTTGACATCCATCTGGTGTATCTTCCATTTCATCATTGCAGCCAGAGCAAGTATTGATTTGATGGAAGTGTATCTGGATACAGGTGCAAAGGTTTCTTCATAGGCTATTCACTATTTCTGAGAGAAACCTTGAGCTACAAATCTTGCCTTATACTTTTCAATGCTACCGTCTGCAACATGTTTGATCTTGTAGATCCATTTGGAAGTTACAACTGACTTGCCGTCTGGTCTTGGGACAACATCCCAAACATCATTCTTCATGATCGATTGGTACTCTTCGATCATAACATCCTTCCATTCTTTTTGTTTTGCTGCTTCTTCATAACTGGAAGGTTCTTTATCAATGAAATCATATATTAAAGCTACATACCCAGAACAGGATCTGGTCCTCTTTCTTTCTTTGTGATTCTCTTCTGGAGCCCCATATCTTTCTGCACCTTGGATAAGTTCTCGTACCCAAGCAGGTTTCCTCTTATGAGGATTATTCTCTAGAGGTGGATCTACAGGTCTTTGTGGTTATTCAAATTCTCAATCTTCTTCTCGAGTTTCTTCATTCATGGTTGTATCATGAATTATGGGTGCTTCTGCTTCTTCAGTTTCTTTAGCAGGTCTCTTTATGGATTTGTTGTAAGTTGTGTCTTCATCAAATGTCACATCCCTGCTGATGTCAATCTTCTTATATCCTGGGAAATATGTTATGTAAGCCTTCAAGCTTTCAGAGTATCCCACAAATATACCCTTCTTCCCTGAAGGATCTAATTTAGTCCTCTTCTCTTTTGGAATGTGGATGTACACAGGACAGCATAATATTCTGAGATGTTTGACTTCTGGTTTCTTGTTGGATAAGACTTCTTCAGGAGTCTTGTTCTCGAGTAGTCTATGTGGAGTACAATTCTATACATACACTGCTATTCTATCAGCTTCCGCCCAAATATGCATAGGAAGGTCTTGATCATGAAGCATTGCTTTTGCAGCTTCCATGATAGTTCTGTTCTTCCATTCCGCAACCCCATTCTATTGTGGATTATAAGGAGTGGACAACTCCCTCTTAATCCCTGATTCTTTGCATAGCTCTTTGAATTCATTTGAAGTGAATTCTCTGCCATTATCTGATTGAATGGTATTGATCTTCTTTTCAGTATGGTTTTCGATCAAGGATTTGAATTCTTTGAACTTACTGAATACTTCATCTTTGTTCTTCATGAAGTAAACCCATGTATTCCTAGAAAAGTCATCAATAAAAGAAACATAATATGCATACCCGCTTAGAGATTTTGATGACATAGGACCGCATACATCGGACTGGATGATTTCCAAGATTCCTTTTTCTTTGCTTTCACTGCTTGGAAATGTCTTCTTTGTATTATTTCCTTTCACACATCCTTTGCAGACCCCATCATGTTTTGCTTGGATTTCTGGAAGACATTCGACAGCTTTGCTTGCAGTAGGTAGTGCTCTGTAATGCACATGTGCAAGCCTTCTATGCCAAAGTTCACTTGGCTCTACTATGTCATGGACCAAGGCTTGTTCTGGATGGCCCTTCAATTTGTATAATCCTCCTTCTTGTTCTCCAATCACTACCACATCATTGTTAGTATTTCCTTTTGGCCACATGATGACTTGACCATCTATGAATGCAACCCGCATTCCTTTTGCATCTAATGCTGATATGGAGAGAAGGTTCTTCTTGAGTCTTGGCACAAACAATACTTCTTTCTTTGTTAGAGATTTTCCAGAGTCTAACTTATATGAATATTCCCCACTACCTTTTATTGGATATTGGTAGTCATCCCCTAGCTTTACCTTGTGAGGTGATTCATGTTCTGACAGTCTCACAAAGGATTCCTTGAATCCAGTCATATGTTTGGAAGCCCCACTGTCTATAAGCCAATCATCACTACCATGAGTAATATTACTTGTGAGAGCTGATATCAAAACATATTCATCCTCGCTTGAAGAATCTTCACTTTCATAACTGGATCTCTTTCTGGATGGTTCATCATCCTCTGCAACATGAGCATGATGTCTTCTTTTGTTGCTCTTCTTTACTATCTTCTGTTTGTTAGGACAATTCCTTGCATAGTGTCCTGATTCATCACAAGTATAGCATATTATCCTAGATACATATCTTCTAGTATTATCTTTGTGAAAGTGCTTACCTTTGGAACCATGAGGTCTTCTTTTGCTTGACTTGGAGTGAGACTTGGAGTGTACTGTAAGAGCTTGGTCTTCACTTCCCATCTTCTCTTCTCGAGCTTCTATCCGAGCTTCTTCTTGAGAGCACTCTTCCCATAGTCTACTGAACTTGACTAACTTCTTCCTAGCATATATTCCTTGGATGAAAGAATCCCATTACCTAGGAAGGCATAGTCATTACAATCTTTGCATTTTCCACTTCTTAATCAACTGCTTCTAGTTGCTTTTTAATATGAGAAACTCTTGTGAAGTAAGACTGAATTGTTTCTGCATTCTGAATCTTCACATTCTTCAGTGGGTTTCTCAGGGTCATCTTCCTATTGATGTTCTTCCCTTCAAACAATTTGGTTAGGGCATCAAACATATCTTTAGGTGTCTTGAGAGAGGACATCTGTGGGATAAGATGATCCTTGATAGAATCAGCAATGATCCTCTTTTCCATAACCATCTTGTTCTTATGTAAGGTCTTTTCCTCATCTCCCTCTGGAACTGGAACCTCCTCATGGATGTAGGAGTCTAATTCATTTTCTTCCAGGACCAAGGAGATCCTATACTTCCAGGATTTGAAGTTATCAGCTCCCTCAAGCTTTTCATCAAGCTTGGTATGATAAGACATCTTAACTGAGAACCTCAAATGGAAATACAAAAGATTTTAGATCTTACCAGGTTCAAGATTTCAGATCTGAAACTTGAGCTGAAATCCTGCAGAGTTGGTTCAGGAGCAAATTAGGGTTTTTCTTTTTCGGAGTTCTATCCACCCAAATGCCTTGAAATTTGTCCCTAACTTCGATTTTGGAGAGGAGATCAATCCAGGCCTGGGCTCACTGAAAAATTCCTCTTCTGTGAAAAGCCCTAATTTTCGACAGCAGTGACAGGTCCAAAACTCAAAAAACCTTAGAATTGGATTCTGCTTCGATAGAAAGATGCGCCCTAAGGAGGAGAGTTGTTCCACCTTAATTTTGCTGAAAATATGTGGAGGAAGATCCACAAACTAGGAATCCCTAGTTCTCACAGCTGCATAGTGTCTTCTTCTCAGGTTAGCTTTGATACCATGTTGGTTTTCCAACATTAAGATAGCATTATGTTAGGATATTCACTGAGAGAATAACAAGTACAGCAATCAAACACAAGAGAAAATGAACACAATGTTTTTATCAGGGAAACCATAAATGGAGAAAACCCCACAACTTCCTCAGAGATAGAATCAGCCCAAGATGTAAAACCCCAAAACAGTAAGATGCACTCCGAATAGCAGTAATCTTCTTCTTGTCTAGCCCCAATGTCTTCTCCTTCCTCAATTATGCGCTACATTTGAGTGTGTGAGTGATGTGTACTAAATAGAGACCCCAAATCTCTATTTATACTAATCCTGAAATGACTAGAACCCTACTAGGGCCGACCTCTACTAGGAGAGTCTAATAACCCTAGTGCCCCGAAACTGCAGGGACTTTAACCCTTACACAATCGGAGTGTTACCCACTATGACTTGACATGACTTGTTTACATTATTGATTCTCCCAATGAGAACATCGGGGCATGACAACATGACTCAATTACACAATAGATATATCTCGTAATAAACATCGTGTTACAATACATAAGATACATAGAAGAATACATTCTGAAGTTACAAATACATCAACACTCTTTAAAATAAATATTTCCATCCAATTCACCGATGCCTTTCTTTGAAATTCTATCTACTTCATCATTTAATTCTCTATAGATATGCTTAAAAGTAATGTGTGAGAACTCATATATCAACTTTCTAACATTTCCCATCCAATTTTCCAATAACAAAGAGTAAAGCAGTTACCCATCTAGCCCAATCTATAATAGCTTTTGAATTTCCAACCATCAGAATAGAAGCGAGTCTCATTCTCCTAACAAACCAAGGAAGTCCCCATAAAGCAACCAGCTCCACTCTTGTATTAGTTCCCTTTCCAACCCCAAAGATGTTCCTTCTATGGAGTTCTGCCACCAGTCCCTAAGATAACCTATAATATTCGCATAAACCAATAAAAGGATCAAAACCAATAAATACTTGAGTACCTCGGTCGACGACCCAACAGATCGATTGGTTAATAATGGGGAAAGACTTCAAAAAAATACTCCAAATAGATGAAATAAACTCATTCTGATCCCAATTTATATCCTAGATAGAATTAGTTAATCTTTGTTGATTTACAAATGATGAAACGCATCCCTTCGCTTTTGTCTCCATGTTTCCTCCTTTTTTTTGAATTTTTTCTTCTTTATTTATCTCAAGCACAAGAAGCTTTTCTTTTCTCCTAGATGAAAAGTAATCTTCATCCACTTCCCCTATTATCATATGAATTTCTTCATCAATCTTGAGCAGCTCCTTTTCATTTTCTATTTTAAGTAGCAAGCTTCTAATTAACGAAAGATAGTTTACAAGGAAACTATAAATAATTTATTGAGTGATTGGATTTTTTTTCACTTAGAAAAAACAATTCCCGTTATTCCCAAAGAATCAAGAAATCCTCAATTACATAGCATGTCAAATAGTGAGACTTGAACCTTAGTGGGGAGTGATTGGATTATTATAAATATAGAGATAGAGAGAGGTTTTTTATGAAAAATGGAAAATGTATAACGTAGATGAAAAATAATATAGAAGGATAAATTACACATGAGGAGGAGATAGTGTATAATGAGTGTGTGTATGTGTGTTGATTTCATCTATTTCATCATTATTGTCAATTTAATTAATTTATATGTCATGCATGAACCTGCATTTCATCTTGTCTATTGGGCATTTCATAAAATTCCTCTCGATGAGACACCCATTGATGTTATTGTTGAGTATGAATATGTATGGGTATCATACATAACATATACATTACATGCGCACACTGTTGGTGGGATGTTTCCAAACTCCATGAAAAGGAATTGAATTAAAGATGTATTGAAGCCATATGGGTGGCACGACCATAGCATTTAAAGCCTAATTGCATTGTATCGACGTTGTTTCTAATGGACCTTGGATTTGTGGGGATACCCTTATCTTGATCTCTTCATGAATTAAAGTTTTTTCTAATGACCATATAACTTAGTTATCTTTCCCTATGTGTGTGTATTTCTATGAGAATAGGAAGGGAAGAATACCAAAAGTAAACGAGGAAGGTGAAATGTAGAAAGGAAATAGCAGGCCAAGCCTATTTTGGAAATGATTTGCATTGTTGGGTTACCCTAAAGGAAGAAGGGAAGGAAGAGAAGGTGCTTGCTAATATTATATTATGGAAGAAGGAAGGATTAGAAAAATATTTGCTAAGAAGGAAGAGAAAAACAAGGGTACATAGCAATATAGGAAACCTCTTATGGGGACATTCATGGTAAGGAAGATTGGAAAAATCAAAAGAGGACACCGTAGGGTTGGATAAATGAAGAAGGTATTCTAAATAGATGTTAAGGGGATACATAACATAGGATAAAAGGACACAATAATTCATTAATACTATAGGCACATTATTCAACCCAAAAGGAACCACCACAAACCCACAATTCTCAAATCAAAATGTAAAAGTAGTTTTCATGATATTTTCATCCTTTATTTATAGATGATCATACCCCAATCATAGATCAATATTAAAAAACATTATGGCCCCTTTAATATAATAAAAAATCCATAGATATAAGGAAAGGGATATTGGTTATATATGGTGGCCTTAATATTCAACTCTATGTAATCTATACACAACATCTGGGATCCATCCTTATTCCTCACAAAGATAATCGATGTTCCCCAAGGTGACACTCTAGGTTGGATCAACTCTAAATCCAAAAAAATATTCATATGCATCTGCAACTAATGAAATTCAAGCATGGGAATTGAATAAGGGAACTTATATGGTCGTTGGTTGAACAAATAACACCAAATCACAATTAGGTGGAATCCCATGCAACTCTTCAAGAAACACATATGGAAATTCTGACAAGATGGGATACTGAGTCAAAACTATGCCACCCCAATATGCATCTAGTAGCCCTTCATGGGACTTATTTTCAACTACAATAATGATACAAATTGCAAGGATACAACCATGTTTGTCCCTCTCAAGACCTTTTCCTTCCCTTCATCATCTAAGAAATGAAGTCACTTTCTTATGTATTCTAGCACAATCGAATGTACCTCCAACCAATCCATGCCTATGATTACATCATAAGATCCCATTGTTTTCTAACACTAGGATATTTGAGTCACATGCACTCAATATACAAATCCATCAATCCAACCCCTACTTGACTCATGAGGTCATCTCAATGATGTTAAAATAATATTTCCTAATATCCACCAAGCCACATCTATAGAATGCATTTGGTAAAATAAATCTCTCAGATGTGGTTCTTGGATCAATTAAAATAGAAAGAGTAACATCCTTTCTTTTACTTGTGATCTCCAAGGATGTTAAGTAGTGCACATGGTTGTTCATTTCTATACAGGTTTGGTGAGATCTTCCAACATCTCCCACTATGGTCTAATTCTTAATGAATCTAGCTTTAGTGATCTCCCTTTGTAAAATTTCTCAAAATGGGTCAATCCACATGTCCAACGACCTCCTTTTAAAATATGTTCAATGTGTTCTCATTTGGGAAAGATTAGTTCAAGCACTACTCTACTGAGTATGTTGAGGGAAATAATTGTTACGTTCTATGATAAGTATGAATGGTGGTTAATTACACCTTGGTTGGTTCTTTACACATAGGAATGCACAATTTTTTATCTTCCTTTTGACAACTAGATCAAGTATAGGGGCGCGATATTCAATATATTTTCTTCATTTCAAATTGAAAGGGGTTTTGAGCATTAGGACTACCACCAATGAATTTGTCTAGATGTTAATTGGTTTCAAAGCAAAGTGATATTTTCAATAGATGGATATAGTGAAAGCTAAGCTCATCATGCATAAAATACTTAGTGATGGATCAAATTGATCATCCCCACATTTTAATGTAGATAATCAATAACAAACACCATCCAAATTACACTTTACAAGGGAGATGTTAGATATTAAGTTGAGCAGAGTTTGTGAACATATATAGCTATATTTTCTTCATGTTGATTGATATATTTGGATATTCCACTTTCTAGTCTAGTTGCTATGTGAACCACTTGGTAGCGTTGAGGACAAATGTTTTGAGAAACCACAAATGTTTGGAAGGACGGAGGGAGATTACATCACGATCATGCCACCTATCAAATTGAAGACTATCCTTGAGCCAACAATTTTTTTTTAAATTTTATTAATCACCATTGTTTCTCCATATCACGTTCCCAATGACACCTCTCTCTAGCAATGCATAAATCGGGTTCTACATAGTTTGTGATCCTAGATACATGCCATTATTTGTATTTGCATGACATCAAGTGTTATTTATAGTTCTCATGAGTCCATGATATTCATGCAATAAATGAAGTCTTGTAGAGGAGGACTTATCAAACCAACCTTTTGAATTTCATTTTGATGAAAAAAGAGTGGACATTGGTAGAGAGGTTCACATAGGTAGTAGGCACAAAGTTTTGAGCTCGCTTCGGGCCTAGTAGTAGACTCATAGTTGTTCTTTTTTGTTGTAGTCATAGTTGTTGACACATTTCCACACTTTAGATTGCAACCCCAAGTGACTTGAGAGTCAGAGTCACATATCGATGGCTAGTGCCTCATAGTCATCAATGATTACTGGTCATCTTGCACAACTAAGCAATGAGTGCATGACACGAGTGAGTAAGTGATTATAATTTATCATATTTCCAATATTTTGAATGATGCGTTGAACTTTATAACATAGGAATTTCAACATCTTGAGAAATTTATATGGATGGGTAATTTTAAATGTTGCCCTTCTTTTGAAATGTCAATATAAATTATGCCCTTCTTAATTAGAAGGGTAAAATTCAAAATTTAATTTTTTTTTTGAAAAACAATTTTACTTTTACACTTCTAAGAAAGGCTAGAACCCTTTGGAAGGGATCCCAAAGGTTCAATTTTGATTACATTGATGGAAACTAGGTGTGTGATGGTAGATTCCTAAAATCTAGGAAAGTGACTCAAGTACTCCATAATGAAAAATTAAAAAAATTGAAAATAAAAAATGTTTAGTCTTTTAAAAAAAATTCATATAAAGACAAATATATAAAATAAACTAAAATAAATAAAATATAAAAAATTTAACAAAATGAAAATGAAAAAACAAAAAAGAACAAAACCTTTGCCCCAATATGCTGGGCTGAGTGCCTTGACTGCCTTGATCTTTCCAGGAGGGACTCAATGCAACGATGATCAACTGGTCTCTGAAGAGAGGAGGAAGATACTAATGGATGAAATATATATTTTTTGGATTGTGGAGATTCTCAGGTGAGATCATAGGTGTAGCATTTGAAGAATGCTAAGATTAGAAATGCGATCCAATATCACAGCTTGAGGAGAACACCAAATCATTGATGACTAAGGAATGACATTTCAAAATATAGCTGAGAAATAGAATCGTTCGTCTCAGCACTTGCAAATCGTTGGTAGCTCTGGACAATGAATCGATCTGTGGAATTTATCTAGATTACGGTTGCAGTTACACATAATCGCCTTGGTGGTGCGATGTAGCCATAATTCTGTTGATTAGGGATTCATTGAAGGTCGTTGTTCTAGAACAGAGTGCGCATTTATAAACTTGGGAATTTTCATACAAAATATTTAAGAATCTGAGGTTGTTCCATCAAATTCCTTTCAATATAAATTTTGGTAATGCTCAATGAATTCCTGTAATACTTAATGGTTTCCTGTAAGTTAGATTAATTCTCTGAATTTGCAGTTTTCTATCAATTAGTTGTTTGAGGATGCAAGTGTGCTCCAGATTTGGGGTTGTACTAAGTTGTAATCCAAGTTTACCCATAATCCTCTTACAGGTAGTATTTAAACATGTAGACATTTTTCTTCCATTGATGAGGGGTAGCAACCCGAAGCAGTGTGAACTAAAATCACTCTATTTCAAAGGGGAATTGTACTAGGTAGCTATTATATCTATAAACAAGTAGTTGTCACTCCATTTACATCACAAGGGCCATGGTTACCCATAGAATTTCTTTACATACTAAATGCATATGCAAATATCAACATAACTAGATTTTACATTACTGTCTTTTCCTTAAGGCTATTGCAGTGAAACCTACTAACACAAAGTTCTAAACTTTTAGATTCAACTTCTCAACTAACCAAACCTAGAGAGAAATGCCACACTATCTATATTCAACATGAGTGAGATATTGTTGCTAGCCATGAGGAGAAATTAGATGGCATCAGGGTGTATTTTGCATCCAAACTGAAGGAACTGGTTGATTATTTTTCTTCTATTATGTATGACCGTTCTTTCGACAAAGTCTCCCGAAAGTCCATGGCCTCCAAATGGACTACTATGGCCATGACCACGTTTGATCGCCAAAACAATGAGTTCCTTACTGAGCTTATTGATAACCATGCTGCGTAGGATACATCCATATCTGCTTGCTTTGTTGCTCGTGAAGAGGAAGTCAAGCATGCCAAAGAAATTCTATGAGAAGAAGCCATCTTTGCTTTAGTAGTTTCTAAATCCGTTCAGGCTTAAGTATACCATTGCTGGAAATAAGGCTTGGTTGTTAATTGTGGTGGTAATTTGTTTTATGCTCAGTCTTAAAAATGAAAGAAAGAAACCATGCAATTTTTTCTAAAATCAATGAATTACTTTGATTTAAAACCGTGATAATAGAGACTAGAATTCCAATATTGCAGAGACATGTCTGAAATTCAAGATTTTGCATCAAGGTACATGGTTACATTCTTAGAATGAGATTTGATCTCCAGGATTTGTTTGGGTAACACGCTCACGGATATGTATGCAAATGTGGGATTTTAGAGGATTCATGAAAAATATTTGACAAAATGATTGAAAGAGATGTGGTGTCGTAGAGTGTGATTATTACAGGCTATTGATACAGTTGGCAATGTGACAAGGCCTTGAATCTCTTTCATTGAATGCAAGTAGAAAGTGCTCAGCCTAAACTGATTAGTGATTAGAATTGATGTGATGATATAAGGGTATGTCCTTAAAGGCATCGCTCACGAGGCTTTGAAATTCTTTCTTCAAATGCAACTGGCTGGCACAAAGACCTGGTATACTTCATTGATCTTACTAAGATTCTCACCATCAATCTTGCCAGCCACAGGATGGGAGATAGATAGGCAGTCCACGTTTTTTCATGATAGTGTAGTTAACATAGATGAGGGTGCAAATAATGACCAAAGCATGCCATCCATTGATAGTGGCTTTCATGATTTCATGAGAGTTGGTAATTTGGTGATCTCAAATCTTCAGGAGTTTGAGAAATTTGCTATAGAACTAGGTGATAGTATTGATCAATATGATAGTATTGATCATACTAGGTGATAGTATTCATCCAATATCTCCTTCAAACACTGGGTCAAAAAAAAGGAAAAGGGTAAAAAGTGTATAGAACAGGGTGGCTAGAGTTCCAAGTTCATCAACCGGCCCTAGCATATTCAATAGTTGTGGTAACATTGGTGAGAAAAGTGTGAAGGAGTTTAGGTTTTCTATGAAAAGTAATCTTATCTAGAAGCCTCATAGTCCCCTACCACCCCATAGCTCATGTGCCACTCCGATTGGAAATGCACTGAAGAAGGGAGTACATATGGGTCCAATATGCATCATGAAAGATTCATATAGTCTCAAAAGTGTCAGGTGGAAATCCCTTTCTCCTTGGAAGATCCAGAAAATATTGAAAAGCATTTCACCTAATGCCAAGCTAATTCATAAACGGAGGTCAAATGTTTTGCAAAAGAATTTATACAGAAATTGCTTATACATAGGTAAGGTCAGTTCTACATATGTTCATATAAAATAAAGTTCATATTCATAACATCATTGAATTTTTAAGTAGATTTCTAGCTTGTATTGTTTGTTGTTTTAGGTATGGTTCTTGATTAATGCCTATTATTATGATGAATTCCCCATACAAAGGCATTTGATATAAAAAAAAATGGGGTTCACACTCAGAAATATTTTGAGGAATGAGATTTCAATGTTTTCCAGGACTCATGACCCTTTTTTTAGAGAAAAAGGACTATGGATGGCAATAACAACAATTTAATTATTTAAAATTTGGAAGATTTAAAGTCCTAATTTTATACCTCCAAAAGAAAATTATGAAAAGTTTTCAATATCTTTTGTCATCCAGCACGTTGCATGACAAATGTTTCTGAATTCTAAGATCAGAGTTATTAAATTTTCTTTTCTAGGATATAATTTGATAAAACATTAGATAATTCCACTACCTCTTGTGATTTATGATTTCATTTTTGAAGTATTTCTCAATTATTATCAGGTTGATAAAATAGTCTTTGCCTTGCTATAATGCAGGAAGGAAGATGTTTGGGTAGGCCACCTACTGTCAGGATATTCTTTACCTATGGAGTATATTGGTGGAGCATGGAAATAAGCAATGACGGTGGCAGTTGCAACAACACAATAAGCATTACCAAAAGCAGAGGTCCTTGTACATCTTGATATGAAGTAAGCATCACTCTTTCATTTTCCTTATCTATTGTTAATGACCAAGAAACAAGAAAAAGGAAATTTAACATAATTTCTCTGAAGAAACTTATAAAAATAATTACGTTGATTCCATATTTTTTCTTATTGGGTAAATTTGACATATTGAGTTCTTGGAAAACTGTTTTAATAGTTGTTTACGTAGTTAGAACATAGTGAAGTCCCTTTCTAAATTTTCATCAATTCTGATATATATATTGCCCAAGTTGTTTATAAGACCACTAAAAAAAAATTCATGAATCTAATGGCAAGCCCTATTGAATGTAGTGCCCTCACAAATCTGAATTCAAACCCACAATATCTATTGAAATTGGTTGAAGAATTTGGTCAAACGCTTTGGTTCCCCTTGACTGTTATTAACGGTCAATTCTCAGATTTTAAACAAGTGTGCTATGCATTTGTATACTGTTGTTCATAGTTTTTTTCCACGTGGAAAGTGTTTAATATAATCTTTGCATAAGCCTTAACATTCCATAATTACAGTTCTATATCATAATAATCAAAGGAGACAAGATAATATCAGACTTATAATTTTAATCAAATGAAAGTGAACATGCTTGGAAAATTGTTGAAGTTATCAGCTGCTTGCCGAGTACTGTGTACTCTTTACAAAATGATAGTGGAACAGCAGTGAATCATTGGTGAAATGGACAATATTTTGTGATGGAATGAATGCCCAGCTTGAAGTGTACTCATTCCCAGGTTTGCAATTTCAATGCACAACTATCCAAACACATTAATATCAGTCCCAATGTTCTTCCTGAAGATGTCTATAGAGATTCCCTTGGTTGTTCCTGTAGCTGGTAGCTTTGATAAGTATTGGGCACCCCTTCAATATGGTCATGATTTGATAAAGAAGACAATATATATATAATATAAATACAGCCTATAGAATGTGCCTCCTTTATGTCATGTTTTCCCAAAGACTGGTGTGCCCCCACTTTTACAGAACCCTCAATCCTCTGCTATGCTGAGTTGCCAATGGATTGCGCCCTCCTCATGTGCGTTTGGGGATGTAAGTGCACCCTCTTTTAGTTGGTATACCCTTTCTTCACAAGATATGGCAAGATAAACCCACTGCCAACTAACACTCATACAAATCTAGAAATGATATGAGATGAGAAATTAGAATAATGCGCCCTCATAAAGAAAAACAGGATTCCCAGTGCGTCTTCCTTTGAAATGGTGAATACCACTTCATACAAGAGCACCCTCTCAAGCTCACCACTGAAATGACTAATAAGGTAACTCAAAATCAGAACTGAAACTTAGAAAAACTTCAAATCCACGACAATGAAAATATCATGAGAGAAATCTGAGATGATCTCTTCTCAACAAATGGCTAGGATAGGCTAATGAGTCGCTTAGACTATAGCCTACCTAAGCCTATACCCTTACATCCTATCCTTGGCCCTCTATTATAGTAAGCCTATCCCATTCATCTACCCCACAGTCATGCCCAAAAATCTACCTAAGGTACTCATCTAGACCTAATGTCATTTCTAAGACTAACACCTATCACCCTAAGCTTCTATCTCTCTAATACTAAGGCCTTAATATCCTTAACTCCTACCTAAACCTACCCCATAATGCTGCCCTTTATACATTGACTGTAAAAACTTGTTGGCAACACCAAACATTTGGAAAACCCACTCTAATCTAACTTATAGTACACCTAGGTTTCCCTCCCATTAGCCTAGCATCATTGCACCCAGATTGGGCAGGAACATTGAACATATTGGTTAGCTCAGAAATCCTCAAACCTGGGGACTAACAAGGTATTCTTATAAATCCAAGGCCCTTGTCACATTTCTTTTGGGACATGGGACTTGTTAGCAAATGGAAACAGAAAAAATCCTTTGGTAAGGGTTATGGTTTGGACATGTCACATAGTGCCAACCAAGGGCCCCCCAGGGTTCCCTATCTCAGTGAAGAGTAGCATACATGATAATAAGGCCTCAATTGCCAATATCAATTTGAAAAATATGAATCTAGATGCTTTGGTGTCAACCCTTTCCAACCTGTTGGGACAAATTACTAGGTTCATGGGATTCTCTACTCAAGAAATGATTCCACCGAAAATTCCATGTGGTAGATATGCAAAATAACCAATGGAAGAAACTGGTACTGAAACCCAGGTTGGGTCATCCTCTAAATTGGATTACAATCAACAATTAAAAATTTATAAGAAAATCGACAAGACATGATGAGAATGATATAAATATCTCAGCTTAAGCATATATAGAAAGTGAAATAGAGGAGAACAATAAGAAAAAATCAATCTTGAAAGAAAAATCAAAGAATATGTATAGGAACTTGGACAATGATAGTTTACAGTAGTGTAGTCTAGCAGCAAGCAATGAGGTGACCAGACTTGCATCGATGTGGAGAACCCATTTTCAACCACCCCCATCCTGATTTGGTGTAGATGAGGCTAGGAGCAATCCTTGGGTGACTTTGATGGCATAGATATGCCCCTCATAGAGAATCATCTTATCCAATGGAATTCTACAAGAAGTATTTCCACCCAAAATATGTTGCATTTAATAGAAAAAGGGAACCCTTTACAAGGGTTATGGATAATCACAACCTTCCTAGTAACATAGGTATAAAAGGTGCAACATGAAAAATAAGATTATGCAAACTAATATTTGAAGAAAACTAGAGATGGAATGAAGGTAAATGGAAAGGTTCCAAGAGGAGTAAACTTTTACCAGTCTTTCTTTATTACAACAAGATATAACAACAAAAAATATAGCAGTAACTAAATATTCTAGTTCAGTATACTTTTGACAATGAATTTCTAGATGTAACTTCAAAATGAAAAAACCTATTAATCACATAGAAGGAGAATATCACCTTTGATAGAGCTCATGCAAATTAACTAGATTGAGTATAATTATCTTCTGAGTTAATCAATCTCTCAGCAATTTGTGGAAATATACAAAGATGGACCATTATCTCTCCTTCATTGTTTGTACCAACTTTGAATAAATCTCATCCCTGTGCACCCTATAATCCTGAAATATTTCTTCAACAACATATGAGTTAAAATCTATGAAGTAAACAGAAGACAAATCCTATCTTTCTACAATTTAAAATGTTTTACATAATATCACTACAGGAAAAAAAACCTACAATGAGGGGGGGGAGGCCATGTTAAATGTGTAGCATGAAGTTCTATGGATGAGGGGACAATAGTAAACAAGGCCTCCATGAGGCATAACAAAAGTTACAGGCATATGTGACAGAGGCACATGTATGCACTGTCTTTAGCATGCTTGTTTTAGAGGCACTTTTATGTCTAGAAAGGCACTATGTTTTCCATATGGAGAGTACATTTTTCAGCTCCATTTTAGGAACTATCTTTATCTTTGTGAGTTGTTGTTCTAAACTTTAGATAAAATGCATGGCATAGGTAAGCGTCTAGATCTATCCTAGGCATTGTTTCCTAGGCATGATACTCATGCATGCTTGGGAACACTATTGTAGGAAAGGATTAGGGTTAAGTTTTATTTTCTAACCTAGGTGAACCACAACAATGGCTTGTAACATTTGTAAACTTTAGCCTATTTTCCTCTATAAAATAAAGGCAGGGTGCACCACTAGGATGGTTCATGGTTGGAGTTTTGGGACACTTACGTTGTGATTATTTATTTTCAAACTAATAGAGAGATGCAATTTGAGTGTTATAGTTTTGTATTTGTTTTTTTTATATGCAGACTTTTGTATTTGCACTGTTGCAGGTCTAGTATTCCTTAGTATTTGTTTTGATAGGTTAATCAATTATCAGTTTTCTAGATTAGGGTTTAGTTTTTACTATTTAGAAGTGTTGATCTAATTACCATGTTCTAAAAATTAACACCCTGAGCTGGGACAATGATATGGCAATGGATTCAATACTTCAGAATAATTTTTTCCATACAAACCCAGAAATTTGTGGCTATACCCTAACTAACTCAAGGTGAGAAGAAACATGCAAACCTGAAACAAAAAAATTCCTTTCTCACCACAGTCAGATCAAGGTGATTATTATATGCATCATAGTATGGCTTAGCTAGCCTTGACCAACTGAAGGTGAGGAATTTGACAATTTGAGACTTTTGCATAGTTGGAGCTTATACTTATAGCCAAAACATATGTGCTGGCCTCAACTAGATCAAGTATACAGTTACAACACTCCTTGTTGTCCCCAACGAGATCAAAGAGCAGAATTTCCCTTAAGCAATCGTTGTAGCAGCAAGGGGATCTAACATGCATATCTAACTACAATTTCATTAGAAATGAATGTACACATCCAACCAAAAGTGATAGAATACAACATTATCCACAATGATGGAGAAAATATAATTCCATAGCCCTTTTGTAAATAACACCTAAAGTGAAACTGGAAGTGCAAAACTTGAATCTTGTTGGTTTAAATGAGTATATGCACACATTCACAAACATGAGATTGAAGAGAGCATGGAGTGACCATTTTAATGTTCCAACCAATATATATTACAGGATGTGCATGATAGAGGGTACCCACGCAATACTTACATACCACACTCTTTCAACTATACCATCTCTTGGACACTAATAGTGGTTTAACTGCCTATCCTCACATAAATATTCATTGATTCATACAGAAACATGTAATTGAATTGATTTGAAACACACTAGAATGTCCCATTTACCAAAATTGCCAGTGTAATATGGAAATTCAAAACTGTCCTTTGGCAATAGTAGTTCAAAATCCAACATACATCTATCTTTTTCAAAACGAGCTTGCTAGTATAGATTCTGACATACTACCCTAGTAAAAATCAAACTTTGTAGTAAATGTTCTAATAATACAGGAAAAGCTAGCTTCAATAAAGAATCCTTTGTATTTTGATGCCATAGTGGCACCATTAGACTATGAAGATCCTTCCTAAGAGGATTCATTTTCATCTTCCTCATTTTCTTCTATCTCTAGTGTTGGGTGGGATGCAGGTGGGTAAATGACATCTTCTATCTTCTTCTGCATTCTATAAGTGGTAGTTATCCCAACAAAAAGGTCATTGGCATTACTGGTTTGGACATTTTGGGTGGTCCAAGATTATTCCTTCTATTTTTGGGTTACAACATAATGATTACAGGCGTCAATTTTGATAGACTTCAGCTTGAAATCAATGTTTATTTTCATGAATTGCATCTATGTGAATGCTTCTACTGCAGCTATGTGATTTTACTACCGCTATGCTGCTATTTTTTATGCAGGTATTGCATCTATGCGAATCCTCTTTGGATCATTGCTACTACCAACATCTCTATAGTTTTTCAAAGTAAATTTCATTGTTTTCCTTAACCTAATGATTAAACTTCCTTTTAATAAGGAACTACTTTCATTATTCACATATCCTATGATTTAGATATCTTCTTCGGTGGCCTTAAAAAAAATTCTTTGTATTTTATAGCTTCCACTTATTTTGGATTCTAAAATTTGTATCCACAACTATTAAAATTTTATTCATATATTATATCAAAACTAGCAATGATGACACTATCCAAATCATAAGGGATCGTTTGGTTGCACTAGTGAGGTAGTGATTGAATAAATAATTGCCCAGATCTTGAATTTTTTAAACCTAAATCCTTAGAGATCTCTTCAAGTGTTATATGTACTTGAAAATTGAAAGGACATAGTGAGTGGAATTTGTCAATGTAAATACTACCTTTTACCAGTGGGGGTGTCATTGGTTCTTAATGTGTCATTTTGAGTTCATTCATTGTATTTATCCCTATCAACTTTTCTTTTATGATAAATCTTGACCATGTTTTGCATTTTCTGGAATTTCTACTATTGATGGTAGACTTTGAACTTTAGAAAATTTGCTTACTGTAATATCAATATAGGCAAGTAGATATTCAGAGCTGTTGCGACCTGATATGCTACTAAATCAAGGAGTTTTCATTGGGACAACAGCTGTGATCTTGTGGTGTAGCCGCATGATAAAAGTAAGCTCACCGAGGATCAGCCACCACCTTGGTCTTGACCATGAAACTACTGTGTGAAGGATTGATAACCTGCTACAAATTGGAGAGTGGAAGTATTTACCAACCACTTCTTGGAAATTCAAAGCTGCTGTCAACATGAAGGAGGTTTGCTAAACTGATTGGATGGAGTACTCTCAGTGGTAGTAAGCATGTGCTAAATTGTAGTCTTCACTGTTTGATTTGTATTAGTAATCGCTAGTTAGCATCATTTACTCTTTCCAAAGTGTGAAAAATTGATGGGAAAGAATTATAGTTTGTGGAGTGATAAGTTACTGACCATTATTGAATTTAGAGATATTGAACAAACCATCTTAGGTAAAGAAAATAGACCAGCAAATTATCCCAAAAACTATGATAAAAGACATAAAGAGGCACTTGTGCTTCTCAAACTGTCACTGGCAGAAACATTAATTCCAGAAGTAAGCAATTCCATTGTAGCACCTATATTGTGGACAAATCTCCAAAATAAGTATCAAGCATCAGAAGTTGGGTGGTCATTGTATTTTAAAAATCTTTTGTTTTAACTTTTCCACCAAGTTGCAGGAAGGAGGATCAATCTCTAAATATTTATCGCACTTGAAGGATCTTAATGATAAAATTTTTTGCTATTAAGAAGCCGGTGGATGATGAGGATATGGTTACTATGTTGATGCCAAGTTTGCTTCCATTTTTTGATTAATTTGTTGAGTCCTTACATCTACTTGGAAAGAACCAACAACTTACATTTGAGAAGTTATTAACACTTTTTTATAGAAGGAAAGGAGGCTAGATCAGATAGAGGCATCAACTCCATCCACTATAATGAGTGCATTTAGTGCATAGTTCAAAGGAAAATACAAAAAAAATGCTAGCAATGTATCAAAGAGAACAAATTCAAATGTTATTACTGCAATAAGCTTGGACACTTCAAGAGATATTACCAAAAAAAACAATATGACTTGGCACATGGTCAAATGAAATCAAGGCATGCAAATGTTGCCGAAAGAGGTGAAGAAGAAGAAGTGGGTGATTTTTCATTTGTGGCATCACATAATCAATCAACCAATTCTATAGCTTGGTATTCGACTCAAGCGCATCTCACCACTACAAGTGTCACAAAAACTAGTATGTAAATTTCATTGAAGATAAGAGTATTAGTGAATCTATTTCTTTGGGTGATGGATGGACTCACTATGTTAGAGGATGTGAGGTTGTTCATGTCATATTGAACAATACTTTAAGTGAGGCTGTGCAAAAACGTTCGATATGTTCCTAACATGAGCAAAAATATTGTCTATTAGTGAGATAACTAGGAACCCTAATATTTTTGTAAATTTTCAAGGAAGCAAATATATGGTCACTAATATTGTGATAACAAGGTGAATGTAGTTTGTATTGGTGAAAAAGGGTTGTATATACTGGCTGATATAAAAACAACAAAGGCACATACACTAGGAGTGGTAGAGAATACAAATGTAGTCTGGCATGAAAGGTATGGACACCTAAGTTATCAATATTTATCTGTACTTAATAATACTAATATGGTGGATGGTCTTCCATCCATTCAGGATTGTTAGATGTATGTGTAGGATTGTTAGAGATATGTGCAGGCTATCAGTTATGAAAACAACATTGACTTTCGTTTGATATTGCCAATAAAACATGGCAAGCCAAAGGCGTTTTGGACCTACTACATGTTGATTTCCATGGTCCAATGAAAACACCTACAATATCTGGAGCTAAGTATTTCCTACTACTGGTTGATGACTATTCAAGGAAAATGAGGGTTTGTTTTATGAATAAAAAGTCAAATTGTTGTTCAAATTTTGTAACATGAAAATATTTGGTAGAGAAACAAATAAGTAAACAGCTCAAAGCTTTAGGATCTGATAATAGAGGTGAGTTTGTTTCAACTTAGTTCAAACAATTTTGCAAAAGGGAAGGTATACATAGGCGGTATACCACTCCATACACTCCACAACAAAATGGAGTCATGGAAAGGAGGAATAGGATAGTTGTGGAGATGGCAAATTGCATAGTGCACAGCCAGAATGTACCATAGCCATACTGGGAAAACGCAGTGAATGCTATTTATATCCTTAGCAAAAATCCTTGTAAATCTTTGTAGGATATCACTCCTGAGGATTCATGGCTAGGCAGAAAACCTTTTGTAAGAGATTTTGGTATTTTTCAGTTGTATTGCTTTTGCAAATATTCCCAAGTAAAAATGTTCCTAATGAATAACTGGATGTCTCTACGAACAAAATTGTGATCAATAGAGATGTTATAGTTGACAAAATATCGTTCTTTAGTGATAATGATAAATCTATGGATAGTACTAATTAGTTTATGGGAATTTGTTGCTCATTCAAGAATAAGTTCTAGTGTTGAAATCAAATAGGACTCAGAGCAAGAAACATTAGAGGAGTCAAGTTCCAAGGAGGGGTTTGGTTAAAAAGAGGGGGATTCTCAATCTTCACAACAGAGAGGGATTCTTGATCTTCATAGCAAGATCAAGAGGGCCATCAAAGGAAATGGAAGTGGTATTATACCATGATGGAAGGATATTGAGAAGATGAGTTTCCAAAGGTACTAAAAGGACAAACTACATGATTGAGGCAACAAATTGTGTGAGGAAGTGAGTAGGTAAATTTTGCTCGCACTTCTATTGATTTTGTGCCAGGTATTTGAACCTAGCACATTTGAAGATTCGAAAGGAAAAATTGAATCGAAGGCTTCCATGAAAGTGAAATATGATGCATAGATGAAAAACAAGACTTGGGTGTTGTCTACATTGCCTCTAGGGAAGAAAGCAATTCGTTGTAAATGGATTTTTAATGTCAAATATAAATCAGATGGTTCTTTGGACAAATACAAAGATTGTCTTGTCACCAAAGAATATGCACAAGATGAAGGGGTGGACTGTGAAGAAACCTTTGCCCCCACAGTGAAAATGGTAACTTTTCGACTAGTTATCTCTATTTTTGCTCATTCTGGATGGAAGATATACAAATGGATGTTAAAAGTGCCTTGATGTAAAGTCCTTGTATGGATGGTAAAGTTTTTGTATGGACTCAAGTAGGCTCCTCAAGCATGGTATTTCAAACTTGATCAATACCTTAGAGATTCTAGAATTAGAAAAACCTATTATGAACCCACTTTCTATGTCATAAACAATGATGACGATATAGTGAATCTATTTTCTCTATGTTGACTGTCTTCCCATCACCAAAAGAAGTGCCAACAAGATTCAACATGTGAAATTTGATATTTGATCTATTTTTGAAATTACTAATTAAAGCCTGCTTCATTATTGTTTAGGTGTAGAATCTTTTCAATCTAAGCACACTATATTTTTATCACAAGTCAAGTATGCCAAAGCACTCTTCAAAAAATTCTGAATGACTGAATTTAATCCTACATCTACACCTATGGAAGTTGGCATAAAACTCTCAGGTTACACGGACTCACCACTAGTCAATGAGTCATTGTATTGGCAATTGGTTGATAGTTTGATCTATCTTACTACCACCCAATCGGATCTATGTTTTGCAGTGCTTTGTCTCTTTCTCAATTAATGTCTAATCCTGAAGAGTTACATTGGCAAGTTGCAAAATGAGTCCGTCAATATTCAAAGGGACCCTTAACTTTGGAATTCTATATCAGGGATCTATTGACTCCATGATAGCAGAGCATATTGATTTGAATTGGGTTGGATCAGTTGATACAAGGAAGTCAGAAACATGTTATGTGTTCACTCTTGGTTTAGGAAGGCAATTTCATGGCAAAGTAAGCTAAAACCTACAGTTGCCTTATCCTCCATTGACATAAAATACAAGGCAGAATTCAATAGAGGTTGTGAGGCAATGTGGTTATGAATAATATTGGTTGATATTCAACTTGACCAAGCAGTGCTAACCTCACTTTTATGTGACAATCAGAGTGCTCTCAAAATGGTGAAAAATTCAATCTATCATGCCATAACTAAGCATATTGAAAGTTCATCACAATTACATCAGATAGTTGGTTGATAATCAAGACATTTTCCTTTATTATTGTCCTACAATAGAGAAAACTATTGACATAATGACAAATCCACTTGGTAATGATAAGTTCACTCATTGTGCCATGTTGTTAAAAAAAAAGCTAACTCTAGCTAGATTTTCATAATGGTGTAATGCGCTAAAACACATAAGCTTTTGCTCATAGTGCCATGTTAGAGGGAAAGGTAACTCTAGCTAGATCTCCATCATGGTGTAATGTATTTGATGACAATGTGGCAGTGTTAAATGGAAAAATACCTTATGAAAGCTAACAAACATTAGCTTTTACTCACAGTGCAATGTTTTAAGAATGAACGGTAACTCCAGCTAAATTTCCATCATGGTGCATTGTGATTGATGACAATGTGGTTGTGCTACATGGAAAAATACACTATGAAAGCTTACACACATTAAATTTCAGTCACCATGCAAAAATTTAAGGATGAAATCTAACTGCAGCTAGATTTCCAACACGACGCAATGTGATTGATGACAATGTGGTTGTGTTACATGGAAAACTACCTTATGAAAGATAACACACATTAGCTTTCACTCATCGTGCCATGTTGTTAAAAGGAAAGCTAACTCCAGCTAGATTTCCATCATGATGTAATGAGCTAATGCACATAAGATTTCCCTTTTAGTGCCATGTTGTTAGAAGGAAAGCTAACTCCAGCTATATTTCCATCATGGTGTAATGTATTTGATGACAATGTCATTGTGTCAGATGGAAAACTACCTTATAAAGGCTAATAGACATTAGCTTTACTCACCGTGCAATGTTTTAAGAACGAAAGCTAACTCCAGCTAGATTTCCATCATGGTGCATTGTGATTGATGACAATGTGGTTGTGCTAGATGAAAAAATACACTATGAAAGCTTACACACATTATATTTCACTCTCTGTGCAACGATTTAAGGATGAAAATTAACTCTAGCTAGATTTCCAACACGGTGCAACATGCTTGATGGCAATGGGGTTATGTTACATGGAAAACTACCTTATGAAAGCTAACACACATTAGATTTCACTCATCGTGCCATGTTTTTAAAATGAAAGCTAACTCCAGCTAGATTTCCATCATGGTGTAATGAGCTAACACACACAAGATTTCCCTTATAGTGCCCTTTTGTTAGAAGGAAAGCTAACTCCAACTAGATTTCCATCATGGTGTAATGTATTTGATAACATTGTGGTTGTGTTAGATGGAAAACTACCTTATGAAAGCTAATAGACATTAGCTTTATTGACCGTGCAATTTTTTAAGAACGAAAGCTAACTCTAGCTAGATTTCCATCATGGTGCATTGTGATTGATGACAATGTGGTTGTGCTAGATGGAAAACTACATTATGAAAGATAACACACATTATATTTCACTCACCGTGCAATGATTTAAGGATGAAAGCTAACTCCAGCTAGATTTCCATCACGGTGCAATGTGATCGATGATGATGTGGTTCTGTTATATGTAAAACTACCTTATGAAAGCTAACACAGATTAGTTTTCACTCATCGTGCCATGTTGTTAGAAGTAAAGCTAACTCTAGCTAGATTTGCATCATGGTGTAATGTATTTGATGACAATGTGGCTGTGTTAGATGGAAAACTACCTTACGAAAGCTAACGCAAATTAGTTATTACTCACCGTGTAATGTTTTAAGAATGAAAGCTAACTCTAGCTAGATTTCCAACATGGTGCATTTTGATTGATGACAACATGGTTGTGCTAAATGGAAAACTACATTATGAAAGCTAACACATTAGATTTCATTCACCTTGCAACAATTTAAGGTTGAAAGCTAACTCCAGCTAGATTTCCATCACAGTGCAATGTGACAATTTGGTTGTGTTAGATAGAAAAATACCTTATCAAAGCTAACACACATTAGCTTTCATATATCCTGCGATGTTAAAAAAAAAAGGTAACTACAGCTAGATTTTCATAATGGTGTAATGAGCTAACACACATAAGCTTTCACTCATAGTACCATGTTAGAACGAAAGCTAACTATAGCTAGATTTCCATCATGGTGTAATGTAATTGATGACAATGTGACAGTGTTAGATGAAAAACTACCTTATGAAAGCTAACACACATTAGCTTTTACTTACCATGCAATGTTTTAAGAACAAAAGCTAACTCCAGCTAGATTTCCATCATGGTGCATTATGATTGATGACAATGTGGTTGTGCTAGATGGAAAAATACACTATGAAAGCTTACACACATTAGATTTCACTCTTCGTGCAATGATTTAAGGATGAAAGCTAACTCCAACTAGATTTCCGACACGGTGCAACATGCTTGCTGGCAATGCAATGATGTTATATGGAAAACTACCTTATGAAAGCTAACACACATTGGCTTTCAGTCATCATGCCATGTTCTTAAAAGGAAAGATAACTCCAGCTAGATTTCCATCATGGTGTAATGAGCTAACAGACATAAGCTTTCCTTTATAGTGCCATGTTGTTAGAAGGAAAGCTAACTCCAGCTAGATTTCCATCATGGTGTAATGTGTTTGGTGAAATTGTGGCTGTGTTTGATGGAAAACTACCTTATGAAGGGTAACAAACATTAGCTTTACTCACCATGCAATGTTTTAAGAACAAAAGCTAACTCCAACTAGATTTCCATTATGGTGCATTGTGATTGATGACAATGTGGTTGTGCTAGATGGAAAAATACACTATGAAAGCTTACACACATTAGATTTCACTTACAGTGCAACGATTTAATGATGAAAGCTAACTCCAGCTATATTTCCAACACAGTGCAATGTGCTTGATGACAATGTTCTTGAGTTACATGGAAAACTACCTTATTAAAGCTAACACACATTAGCTTTCACTCATCGTGCCATGTTGTTAAAATGAAAGCTAACTCCAGCTAGTTTTCCATCATGGTGTAATGAGCTAACAAACATAAGGTTTCCCTTATAGTCACATGTTGTTAGAAGGAAAGCTAACTCTAGCTACATTTCCATCATGGTGTAATGTATTTGATAACAATGTGGTTATGTTAGATGGAAAACTACCTTATGAAAACTAACATATATTATCTTTACTCACCGTGCAATGTTTTAAGAATGAAAGCTAACTCTAGCTAGTTTTCCATCTGGTGCATTGTGATTGATGACAATGTGGTTATGCTAGATGGAAAACTACATTATGAAAGCTAACACACATTACATTTCACTCAGCATGCAATGATTTAAGGACGAAAGCTAACTCCAATGAGATTTCCATCACGGTGCAATGTGATCGATGATGATGTGGTTTCGTTAGATTGAAAACTACTTATAGTGGAGAAAGGCTTAATGTAGGATATGTTCTGGTTTTGATAATTGATGTCATTGAACCACATTTGATTGTGGAAGATGTTGATGAAGGGGAGTTACATCCATGGAATATCATAGATTTGAGGCACAACAAAGGTAAATCAAAATCTTGAAGCACATGTTAAGTGTTTTTGATAGTACATTGCTTGTTTTTTTGAGCAAATACTAAGTTTGTTTAATTTGTTGTATAGGTGCAAATGTCTCTTATGCATTTTCTATTAGAGACCAAGGTAGATATTTTGCAATGTTGAGTTAAGGTGGGTGAAGGATCCATATTTAATACAAATATTGGTCATAAAGGGCATGGAAGGATGGTAAATAAATGATCCATAGTGGTTAACATTGAGAAGGTATTAAAACATGGTGCTCTTTTGCCACATCCAACAGGATTTGAGAATACACTAGGGGGTGCATTGGGATATTATGATATTTGGAAAGAATCAAATTTGGAAACTCATTTTCATGATCATCCAGTAAATACTCCCCAAGATAGGCTTACATTCACATGTAAAAAGGTTTCTCTTACACATGAAAGCACGAGAACAAGCATGTGCATTGGCAAATGATCATAGTTAATGTCCGTGAGGATGACATGGTTGAGGGTGAAAAGGAATTCAGTGTTTTTGTGGAAGACATAGATAGGACTTGTGAAAGATGTAGGATTGGGGATAAGTCTATACATTGTTGGGTTAGATGGCTAATAAATAAGTTGGTGGACAATGAAGGTGAGATTTTAAGGGTGAATGAAAATTTCAAGGAGGCACCCAAGGAAATGGCGATATGGGATGTTATAGAGGAAATAATCCCCTTAAACACATGGGATGGTGATATTTATAATGGCAAAGATCCAGACTCAATTGCTATGCATGCAACGAGGCCATATAATAGGATTAAACGAGTTGTGGCTACAAAAAAAGATGGAAACTTTCAAATACAAAGAGATGAAGATAAATAAATATGACTTTTGGAAGAGGATGAATGCTGCAAACAAGATTGTATTCAACATGTGGATAGGAAAGACATTTCAACTACTATAAGGGGTATGAAATTCTTAAATAAAAATGGCATTAGGGAATCTGTCTTGACTTCACTCCTTTCCAACACAATCATGTCAAAGATCCATGGCCATGGCCTACCTCCTACTGCTAGGAAAGTAAAGTACATGAGGTTTAATGGAGATATTATCTGTAAGAAAGCATGGTACAAGATACATAGTATTCCTCAAAGCACCTTCTATACTTACCAACATGATTTTCAACAAAGACATGCCAAAGGAATTCATGGTAACACCAACAAATGCAAAGCACATGCACATATTGTGGCAGCCATAGAAATATTGCACAAAATTGTAATGGATAATTCAGATTTTTCACCAAACCAAACATGACAAGTTGAAGAAGATGGAATGTCTGCTCCTTTAAGATTGTTTCCATCAACGTACACCAAAATTTATTTGTTAAAAGAGATCAATGAGGATCTTCAAGAGCTCAATTTTCCATCAATATCACAACCAACAATGAGCAAGATTTGGAATACTCATTTTCCAGATGTGGCATTCTCAAAGAACACTAACTTCAGTAAATGTAGTGAATGTATTGTGTTGAAAGCACAGATGAAGACATCGACTAGAAAAGAGCTGGAAGAAAAGGCACAAGCTAGATTGAAGAAACATAACATGATTTTTATGTGTGGAAGATATTGCTACTATGCCCACATAATTATGTTAGAGCGGTATCCAAAGGAATACTTGAGCATTATCCATGATAAAATGGACAAAACAAAGACTTCAATCCCAATATTACGTGTCAAATCAAAATCTTGCAAGAACAAACTTGGGTTTGCCATTTACAGGTATGCTAACACATGGGCATAGCACAGGTAGTTTTGGTCATTTCTCCCTACCATTTGTACACATTGGATCACAATTTACCATTACATCTATTGCAAAGTGCTTGGGGGACCTTTAAGACCCACACCTTGATATGTATGGTGATTTGCTTTATCAGAGTGGAAGTTCAAGAAACACACCTTCAAATGCATTACTTCAAAACTCTATTTACTCAAAATGTAGAGTGTACAAGGATTCTTTCCTATCTTAAAATGGAAGCTCAAAAAATCAAAATCTTGATTTTAAACCTCTTCCTCCACATTTGTTTTTATAGTTAGACAATGCAGCTAGTGATAATAAGAATTGTTATGTTTTCATGTTTCTATCACTATTAATTGCACTTGGTGTCTTCATCACTATTGAGGTTGGATTCTTGATTGTGGGGCACACCCATGAATACATAGATGGAACATAGGGAAGAATGTCTTCCAACTTGAAAAGTAAAGATATATATTCTTTACTTGAGATGATGGATACATATCCCACAATAGAAGAAAAACGAGAATTTCCACCTAAACTTATTGACAAAGTGTATGACTTCAAAAGTTTTCCTAATGGGTACATCAAGGAGGGGGGAAATGCAGTAGCTGGACATCTTAATGTCCAGTACTTCCAATTTCTTGTACTCAATGATGTTCCAATTATGAGGTATAAAGAATCCATTAGAGACATTGAGTGGTCAAAACCAGTTGAGTTATGGAATATAGATGATGAAGGTCGACCTATATTTTCCACAGGGGAGCCATCTTTCCTACGTCCCAAAGATAATCATGTTTATTTAAAAGAACTAAAGGACTGAATAACATCATACATAAAAATGTGGAAAGAGACTATTGGAAATCAGAATGAACCAATTGTTACAGAGGAATGTAATAAAAACTAGAGTAATGGAAAAGAGTTCTTGATGCATTAGATGGAATCTACAATGCCCATACACCATTGGATGAAAGTGATTCTTCTTCTGATGATTTTTCACCGAAGAAGAGGAAAAATGTTAACGTCGATGGTAATGAACTCCATGCAATATCAAGTATTATGGATGGGGATTTTGATAATGTGACAGATGAACCTGTATATGTTGGACCCAGGTGCAACTAGCCAAAGCCAACATTTGATCCTAGAATTGATGTTGAGAAGGAAACATGTTGCTTGTTAGATCAATAAATGAGGATGAAGGAGAGATGATTTGGATGGAAAAATCCACCTCAGATATATTCTAGGATGATGACAGTGAGACCCTTCATGTAAAGATTGATTGGTGGCAACCTAGCTCAAGGAAATACAAGGGAAACATTTTAGAACAATATTGGGTAGCAAATCCTTATGACACAGAACTTGGATCTATTCCAATTAATACCATCGTTTGGGCATGGGTGCCAAAGAAAGAAGATTGTAGGAAGACCAAGATAAATAAATGTGGTCTACAAGCTGTACTTGATTTGCATGAGTAGATATATGGAGATTAGGTGGAGATGATTCATGAATGTAATTTTTCTTTTTGAATGACTTTTAGTATACATGAAGAAACATTTTTCAATGTTTGTAGTATAATAAATACTCTTCAAGTGACTTTTTGAAGAATTTTATATTATTTACCGCATATATGAAAATTTCACATCAAGCTCAATGTTAATTCATGTGATGATACTTTATGCGAATTAGATAACACCATTCAAATTTTAACTTTTCAATTTGTCTTTTAGATCAACACAACATCTCACTATATCAAATGTGCATAATTATATTCATTAATGTATGTACACAACCCTCACCTTATTTATTATTAGCTTTTTCTCACTCTCTTCAATACCACTTTGAGCTTTTCATTTTGTTCCCCTGATGATTGGTGGAGTGTCCACTCGAAACGTAGGGACGTTTCAATACACACAATTAAATTCCATAAATTCTCTTTGTCATTAAGATTAATTGTGGAAATCTTCATCCTCAAGCTGTACTTGATTTTCTTGAGAAAATATAAGGAGATTAGGTGGAGATGATTCATAAATGTAATTTTTCTTTTTGAATGACTAATTAATATACATGAAGAAAAAGTTGTCAATGTTTGTAGTATATCAAATATTCTCTTCAAGCTACCTTTTGAGGAATTTTATATTATTTGCTACATATATGAAAATTTTGGTTCAACTTCAATGTTAATTCAGATGATGATACTTTATGTGAATGCACCTTAAAACATCTTATAGGCTTGCTTTGTGAAAAAATGTAAGGCACTTGCACTAAGGTTTGAAGTGAGTTCTCCCTATTATTCGTTATTATAGTTGATATAAATTTAATTGTACTACTATGTTGCATTCAAATTCATAATTATATTTTCTCGTGTAGACTTTAAAGTGGTGCCAACTTTGTACTTGAATATTAACTTATACTCAATAAATACAGTACTAACATTTTGAGTGTGCAGGTTTTATCAGTTTGTAATCATTGTGATTGATTTTTTGGGTTAAAATGTGTGTGTTTTTTAGACCAACGTTTTGAGTGGACACTCCACCCATGCTTGTTACGGGAACCATGAAAAAATCATTGTGGAAGGAAAATATTTCACATAACTTAATCCAAAAAATAAATCATTAAGTAGTAACATCATGTTAGCTTTAATTCATGTTAGACATTATCATGAAATACATTGCATCACAAAGACAATTTAATCCATGTGAGATTTAATGCACTGCATGTAATATAAGTATTATGGATGGAGATTTTGATAATGTGACGGATGAACTAGTATATGTTGGACCCAAGTGCAACAAGCTAAAGCCAAGATTCAATCCTATGATTGAAGTTGAGAAAGAAAAGATGTTGCTAGTTAGATCATGAACTGAGGATGAAGGAGAGATGATTTGGATGGCAAACACCACCTCATATATCTTCTAGAATCATGAAAGTGAGACTCTTCATGTAAATATTGAGATGATTTGGGTACCAAACCTTGATGACACATGACTTGGATCTATTCTAGTTAATACCATAGTTTGGGCATGGATGCAAAAGAAAGAAGATTGCAGAAAGACCACGATAAATAAATGTGTTGTACAAGTTGTAATTGATTTGCTTGACTGAATATAAGGAGATTAGGTGGAGATGATTCATGAATGTAATTTCATTTTTGAATGAGTTATTAATATACAAGAAGAAATACTTTTCAATGTTGGTTGTATATCAAATATTCTCTTCAAACCTTTTTTGAGGAATTTTATATTATTTTCTAATATGAAAATTTTGGTTCAACTTCTATGTTAATTCATGTGATGGTACTTTATGTGAATTATATAACACCATTCAATTTTTAACTTTTCAATTTTCTTTTTACATAAACTCAACATGTTGCTATATCAAATGTGCATAATCATATTCAATAATGAACCTTAAAACATCTTCTAGACTTCCTCTATGAATAAATGTAAGGAACTTGCAATAAGGTTTCAAGTGACTTTTCCCTATTGGTTGTTATTATAATTGATATAAATTTAATTGTTCTACTCCGTTCCATTCTAATTAATATTATATTTTCTTATGTAGGCTTTAAAGTGGTGCAATATCTTATACTCAACAAAGACAAAGTAGTAACATTTTCAGAGTGTGAACTTTCATAGTTTGTCATCATTATGCATGATTTTCTGGATTAAGTTGTTAGTGAGTTTTTCAAACCAACATTTCAAGTGGGCACTCCACGCATGATCGTTGGGGGAACAATGTAAAATTAATTATGGTTTGAAAATCTTTCACATAGCTTAATCCCAAAAATCAATAGGCAAGTATTAACATTTAATGTCAATACTACATAAGTTAATAATAGTCACAACACAATATTAATATGTTGTTAAATAAATTTATAGTATGTAATAAATTTCTTACACAAATTATTAATAATTCACTAATCAATTATTGGTGACTTTTGTTTTAATACATAAATATAAATATTAATGATAATCAAAGTATATCATTAAATACATTTATAGGTAAAATTTCTCGCATAAATATGTTATTCATAAAATCAACATTCATTAAGTTAGTTTTTAATACACCACCACCACCAACAACAATAATAACAAATTATGTCTCTATTCTAATTCATAACTTATTTTAATCATTGCTAAGATAAAACCTATTTTACTCTAAGTCATAAAAATATTTTCTCTTGTCCTCTATCAAGTGGTGTCATCTTCCAAAAATAAAACATCATACTCAAAAAAGACTTAGACTTACTATGGTAACTCAACCTAGACACATTAGTTAACATAATTTCAATTAAATGAAATTCCAAGACCATGATAGCAACAAACATTGATTATTAATGTCATTAAATAACTTTAATAATAATACGTAAAAAAATCTTCTGCAATCTATTTTTCATGATATAACCATTACTCAACTTAGCTTTTATTAGAAAATATAAATAATAGTAATATAAATAAATTATATTTCTATTCTAACGTATAATTGTTTTTTATCGTTAAAATAATAAACTTAGCATAGTAACACTTAATATATAATTGTTTTTCTTGTCACTTATAAAATGTTTTCAACCTTGTAATATATTACAACATGATACTCAACACATGCAATATTGCTTGCTACGTCGAGAATTAAAATTGTTATAGTAACAAACACATTTATATTATGTCTTTAAATAGTTATTAAATGGGTCATTCTAAAATATTGCCAACCTTCTACTAGTATAGGAACTCAACACCAACAA
Source organism: Pseudotsuga menziesii (assembly GCA_001517045.1). Taxonomy (NCBI): domain Eukaryota; kingdom Viridiplantae; phylum Streptophyta; class Pinopsida; order Pinales; family Pinaceae; genus Pseudotsuga; species Pseudotsuga menziesii. The sequence goes on from LPNX010597908.1 coordinate 136,325, forward strand.
TGTACTAGTTACCATATCAAATTATAATTCAATTGCTTAATCATAGTAACATATACAACATTAATGTCATTACATAAACTTAATCAACTTACCATTTGATACAAAATATAGATAATATTAATGGAAATTATGTAAGGAATCAAAGTCTAAGATTTTCATCATTTTGAAAGAATCAAAGTCTATGATTTTCATCATTTTGATTTGCCACAGAGGATTAGAAAAGTGTAATTCAGGTGTTAACACAATCCCTCTCCCCTCATGTTGTAAAGGGTGCTAGCTCAATGGAAGACCACCTACATTACAAGCAGGACGATGGTGGTTCGATTCCTCTATGCCCTAACATAAATTAATAGATGATTTAAAATCTAACGATAATATAAATATTGTAAGATATCTATATGTTCAATATAAATATGCTCTTTTCAATTAAACACATTGTTCAAATACTTCATAAATAAATAATGAACACTTGCAATAATTAATTCAAATGGTTTTCCCCCTTTCCTCTTGTATATGAAAAAAATCAAATTGTATTGCACTAATGCTTTTCTAGTTCATAATTGATTTTGATTGTTAAAATAGTTAATAATAATAAACAAGGGATGATTTACTATCATCAATATCATTTATAGGTAATAAATTTCTCATGTTAATCTATTATTCATAAAGTAAACATTCATCAACTTAGTTTTTAATACACTACCACCACCAACAATAATAATAATAAATTATGTTGCTACTTTAATTCATAATTTATTTTAATCATTACAAGGGTAAAGCTTAGACTTTAAAATCATAAAATATTTTGTCGTTTTGATTATAAGTGGTGCCAACTTCCAAAAATAAAACAACATACTCAACAAAGGCAAAAATAATTACTATGACAATATTTATAATTGTTGTAATAACAAATACAATGTTGGTATTATAATATAAAATAATTTAATCAACTTAACATTTAATACAAACTATAAATTATATTAATAGAAATTATGTAAATATTCAAAGGCTATGAATTTTTTCATTTTGAAAGAACTCAATCTAGAGGAAGTTCTAAATTCTAGATCCACTAAATAAAGTCTACATGAAGAAATGGGTAGAAGCTGTGGCTTCGATGAAATCCAATGACTAGGCTGTAATCAATTTCATGTATGGTGAAATATTTACTTGTTTTGGAGTGCCCAAGGAAGTGGTTATAGATGGAGGACCTCGGTTTGTATCACATAAATTTGAAGCTTTTCTACATAATTACCATATCCAGCACCGGATAGATTCACCATACCATCCCCATGCCAATGGCCAGGTGGAAAGCACTAACAAAGTTATTGAATCTATCATTACAAAAAAATTCAGAAGCCATCATAGAGATTGGGCTAATAGACTTCCAGAATCACTGTGGGCATATTGTACTACTTGGCACAATACTACAGGTTCCTCTCCTTATGACTTGGTGTATGGAAAAAGCATTGTATTCCCCATTGAATTTGAAATCAAGACCTTGAATATAGATATGGAGGTAAAATTAGATGTGACTGAATCCCAGAGGAGCAGATTGAATCAATTGAATGAAATTGATGAGAAACATTTAGCTGTTGTGGATTAGATAGTATTAATTCAGCAACAGAGATCCAATTGGCATGATCGATTCATCAAAAAGAAAGTCTTTTGTGAAGGAGACTGGGAATTATTATATGATTCAATATTCAAAAGGCACTTCAAAGGTAATTTATGTACAAGATGGTTGGGCCCATACCTGGTAGACAAAGTATTTGACAATGGTATAGTCCATCTAGTTACCATTGACGAGAATTGTGCACCATTATTTGCTAATGGTCATAGGCTGCGATTGTACCATGAGCCCATTTGGAAGGATGCATTCACCTCACATATTGTAGTTGATCCAGAATACTAGTTAGAACAAGGGCAGGAATCTTTCTACACAAATTTTTGTACATAAATAAATTGATGTTTTTTATTTTTTTTATTTTTCCTTTGCGCTTGATCTGGGTTTTTTTAAGAATATGTGCAGGGATGTACTTGAGGAGAAATGGTCATGATCGGGCCTAACAACCGTGGGTGACATTTTGTAACTTCTTGCTTCAGAAGGAAACTCCTTGAAAAAAAAACAAAGAACAGTTAGTCGCAACTGCGATTCCTATAAAAATTGCCTATTTTTTTGTTTTTTTTGTAGCTGCAACACCATAAAATAACGCCCTTTTCCCATTCCATGCAGATGCACCACCATAAAACCTTGTCTATTTTTTCGTTTATCTGCAGCTGCAATGCCATAAAATAATGCCCTTTTCCCGTTCCGCGCAGCTGCAAAACCCATAAAACCTTGCCTATTTTTCCGTTTATCTACAACTGCAACACCATAAAATAACACCATTTTCCCGTTCCGTGCAGCTACAACACCGTAAAACCTTGCCTATATTTCCGTTTATCTCCATCTGCAACACGGTAAATAAATCCTTTTTCCCATTTCCTGCAGCTGCAAATCCATAAAATATCGATCATTTTTTCGTCCCATGCAACTGCGACTCCATTTAAATTTTGCCCATTTTTACCTTTTCCGGTGGTTGCGACTCCATTTGAATTTTGTCCATATTTTACCTTTTCCGACAGGTGCAACTCTGTCGAATTGGCTGATTTTTCTATGGCTCATGGCTATGACTCCCCCAATATTGGCAAAACGTTTTACAATTTTGTGTTTGTGATTCCTCTAGATCTGGCCAGAATTCTCGCTGCCAGCAATTCTGACTTACTTCACAGCTTTCATTATGTTTCTGATGGGATTAACAAGATGGTTTTGGCCCATCGAAAGAAAATATCATGACAGCACGCCTGCAGTAATGTTTAAATTTAAATTCCTACACTCCACACGCTTTATTATCCTCAAAGGTCACGGTTCAGAACATATTTATGAAGGTACGGTTTTGATTATCTACTTGATTAAGCGTTAACTAGATTTGACAAGATTAATCATGCCTTCCTTTTTACGCTCATTATTACACCTGCATACCATTAACTATACACTCGTACGAATTAATGGGCATTTAAGCTTATCCTATAACCGCCACCCTTTTCTAATTTGGGATAAATTTTACCAAGAATTCCATGCTCTTAACTTTCTGAATTTACCCAACTACACTCTCAGCTGTTCACACATACTCTGTGCTTTAACCTCCATTGTCGGGACCTACAATTTGTTGGGATGATAAAGAATTCAGAAGGAAAATTAACATGGGTATTCTAGCTTGGCACGAACCTCCAAATATGTGAGAACTAAGAATAAATGTTGAAGTTTTTACTATTTTTGAAGCTACGGGCTGGACTGAAATATTCCAACGTATGGATGGGTTCCATCGAGAGACAAATTTACAATTCGCTTTAAATATTACAAAAACCCACTCATAGGTTAGGGGGTTACATATATAAGTCTCTGAAGTGATAGTGGCTGAAGTCATCGTCCTTCCTAAGGTGGGAAGAGCTTGTTTTGGTCGAAGAACTCCCAATGCTGCATAGTATAGGATTTTATAATAGAGGGGGAACAAATTCGTCAATCAAGGCAAGGGATAGAGTTACAATCACTGCCTCGACCATGGGATCAAGTAGCAGTCTTCCTCAAAAAATATATCACCTATGGATGTAGGTATCAGACTGTTTATTATTCCAAACTTCCTCTACTATCTCATAAATGACATAGGGCCTTACTAAATATTCCATTTTATTTATTTAAAGACATACACCATATGGAGGGGTTTGTCAGAACAACCAAGCATCCAAACTCCTCCCTTACCCATCACGACCTAATCAAATTAATAATCTTAAGGGCCTTAGCTCAAAGCAACCAAACCTGGGAGCATTTCACAGGTCAAACTCAAATAAACCAGGAACGCACCCTTTTGACTAGCATTCCAACTGAAGAAGAAGTGGAAGCACTTGTACTCTTGGGGTCTATTCAAATCCAAGAGGAGCATGCAAATGTACAGTTGGGGGGATATGAGGAGAAATAGGAGGACTATAGTCCCTCCAATTTAGTTGGGGGGGGAGATGAGACTGGATCAGATGATCAGTTAGATGACCAAGCAGAGGAATTAGAAAAAAATGTAAGAGAAAACCCCATGGAAATATTAAATGATGTGGGAGCTCCGACAGGAGAGGCTGAAGCTAGAGTAGCATTGAATGCTACGATAGCTGAAGCTGAGGATTTTAGAGCCACAATAACAAAATAAAATGCAGAGGTATTGACCATTGAATCTTCTCCCGAATGGGGGGGAACTCTAATTAAAAAAGAAAAGGATGATGTTGAGATAGTAGACATCCCTTCCACATCAGTTGTAAATTTGGAGATTCCTGCACCCCGAAAGAAAAGAAGAATATCAAAAGACGATGTGCAAGCAACACTGTTGATAAGAAGAAAAAGAAATAGGTCGGTTACAATAGATGAAACAACACGGGAAATATGGGCAAACCTAGAAGCACATATTGAATTCCCCATTTTTGAGACCCAAAGCAAATGATGCCCCATAGGAACCGGTTGCAGAGGAACCTCCAATCGAGGGACTTTGGCATGAAAATGGTCTATTGAAGGAAGAAGTAGAGATGCTTCGAAGAGAACTAGAAAATTGGAAGGAGGCATGCAGGAAGCAAGTAGAAAGGAAGCTGCACACACTGGTTGAAGTTGCAGACCAATTAGAAGGATCAACTCCTGCTGAGGATGGTGAGGAGGAAGAGAGAGTGGTCTACTCTACATGTGGGGAAATATTTAATCAGTTAGGATACAGAGTCATAGTTCCTACATTTGTGACACAACAACCCATACCAGTAGCTGTGGAAGAACAAGGACAAGAAGCACCTAATGTGGAAGTGAGGGATGCATAAGTAAAGGAAATAGAAATGATCCTTAGTACAGAAAAGGGGGAAAATGAACAATTACAGTCACAACCAGTAGAAGAAACAGAAATGCTCCTGGGACAATTTGATTGGAAGGAAAGTGAAGCTCCCTAAGAGAAGCCTCAACAAATGGAAGTAGTAGATAGACAGGGTGTTGATCCACAAGAACTAGCATCCTTGAAAATTCTTGTTGAAGTTTCCACCCAAATAGGGGAAGATGAACCAAAGACTGAAAATATTCCTGATTTTAACAAAGAAGTCTATGCTGTGACTCTTGAACCATCTCAGGGCATAGAATTAATAGAGATGGAACCTTAGCAGTAGAATAATGATGAAGTTGATCAAGATGTTGTCACACAAGAACCAACATCCCTAGAAATTTCTGCTAAGATTCTCATGCAGCAAGAAGAAATCAATCCCGAGGTGAACATAATTGCTGATTTGGATCTAGTAGAGGATGAACAAATGCATTCACAGTCCTCGGGGACACTGAAATTCTTGAAGAACAACTTCATATTGTAGAGGACATGGAAGTAACTCAAGAACAACCCCGACAACATGAATAAATTGTTAGTTTTTCAACATTTAAGCTAGCATTATGTTAGGATCTTTTCACTAAGAGAATAACAAGCACATCAATAAAACATAAGCACATCACAAGAGACAAAAGACACAAAGAGTTTTGATCAGGGAAACCATAAATGGAGAAAACCCCGCAACTTCCTCAAAGATAGAATCACCACAAGATGTAAGACCCAAAAACAGTAAGATGCACTCCCGACATCAGTAGTCTTCTAGTCCTAGTATATTTACTTCTTCACTAGTGCGGCACACTTGAGAGAGTAAGTGATGTGATGTACAAGTAATAAATAGAGAGACTCTCACTCTCTATTTATATTCTTCTGTTCACTTGAAGTGCACATAATTATGTCGGCCCAACCAACAATTACTTACTCGAGCCTACACCTTAATTAGTGTATAATAAATCAAGTGCCCCAAAACTGTGGGGACTTACACAATGACTTGACAAGACTTGTTTACATTATTAATCCTCCCAACCGGAACATCGGGGCATGACAACATGACTCAAATACATAATAGAAACATCCCGGAATAAACATCGGGTTACAATACATAAGAATACATTCCGAAGTTACATATACATCAACACTCCCTCTTAACTAGGAAGGTATTCTTTCGACACAATTTTCAGCATTGATCTTCTTTTCTGTATCAACTGGATCATATTTGTCTTCAAGTTATCTTCGTCTCTAGATCTGGATCATCTCTTGATCTGGATCGTCATAGAAAATCATCACTGGATCTAGATCATCATCACTGGACTGGATCTAGATCATCACTCGATCTGGATCTGGATCTAGATCTGGATCATCTCTCAATCTGGATCAGCACTGCTGGATCTGGATCATCACTCTATCTGGATCTCTCGGAGTCATCATAACTGGATCTGGATCATAGTTCGATCTGGATCTCCTCTGGTTATCATCATGTGTGTACTATCTTATCATAGGAAGTTCTACAGAGCCAGCCCTTTTTCATGCTGGTTGTAGGCCTAGCCACTAGGTAGTTCTTCGCCTAGCACTTACATATGACCTGCTCATTAGAAAGGCATGCCCAGCACTCACATCTGATCATGTAGTAAACTACAATCACATCAGAAAGGCCCAGCACTCACAATCACCAGCATGATAGGACATGACATCACTAACATCTGTGAAATGGCTCTGCACTTATATCTGACCTACTCGTCAGAATGGCACATTCATCTAGGCGGGAACACATCCTACCACAGTGATGAATGACTCTCACCCAGGCCAAAACCCTTCCTACCACAGTGATGAAATATTTCCACACATTCACCTAGGCCAGAACACATCCTACCACAATGATGAACGACTCTCACCCAGGCCAGAACCCTTCCTACCACAGTGATGAAATATTTGTGCACTCATATCTGACCTGGTAGGAACTGAATCCTACACCCTCATCAGAATGCCCCCCAGTCCCTGACTGAGCTACCTGGTAACAGACCAGGCACCTCCACTCTCCTTGAGAGTGGCAGTTGCCCTTACATCTGTCCTACTCGACATAATGGCCAGCACTCACATCTGCCATGGAAGGAACTTAATCCTTTAGCCATGAACAGAATGGATCAGCCCTTACATCTGACCTGCTTGTCAGAATGGCTCTCTCAGTCCCTGACTGAGTGTTCCTGGTAACTGAACAGGTGCCTCCATTCCCAGAATGGCAGTCAGCACTCATATCTGACATGGAAGGAACCAAATCCTCTCACCATGATAGAATGGCTCAGCCCTTACATCTGACCATGGAAGGAACCAATCCTCTCACCATGTCAGAATGGCTATGGGTCTTATCACTTTCTCTTGGAAGGAACCTCGATCTGGAGAACACCAAGTCTCTCTCTGAAGTACTCAAATTTCAGCCTAGCCAATGGCTTCGTCAATACATCAGCTATCTGTTCGTCCGTCGCAACATACAAGAGCTTCACTGCTCCTCTCTGCACCATATCCCTGATATAGTGATACTTGATCTCGATATGCTTAAACTTGTCATGGAACACTAAATTCTCTGACAACTTCACGCAACTCTTGTTGTCACAATATATACAAGTAGCATCCAACTGGAGATCAAATATATCAGACAGTAGCTTTCGCAGCCATACTTCCTCACAACTAGCTAAACAAGCTGCGACATACTCTGCTTCAGCTGTACTTAGTGCCACACAGGATTGCTTCCTGCAAAACCAAGAGATCACACCTGATCCCATACTGAAGCAACATCCTGAAGTACTCTTCCTGTCGATGGCACTGCCTGCCCAATCTAAATCAACATAACCTTCCAGGTTAATATTTTGATTCGCATCGTACTTGAGCCCATATTCAACTGTACCCTTCAGGTACCTCAGAATATGCTTTACAGTAGTCAAGTGAACACTTCTCAAATTTTTCAGGTACCGGCTCAAGGTGTTCATAGCAAAGCAAATGTCTGGTCTCATGTTCGTCAGATACATCAATGATCCAATCATCTAACGATACATCGTAGCATCAACCGACTCTGATGAAGCATCACTCAATAGCTTCAGGTTCGATGCCATAGGTGTAGCCAAAGCCTTGCAGTCCATCATCCCAAATCTCTTCAGGATCTCTACTGCATACTTCCCTTGTCCAAGGAAGATTCCATTTGTACTTTGCCACACCTCCATGCCTAGAAAGTAATGCATCATCCCCAAGTCCTTCATCTCAAACTCAGTAGCAAGATTTCTCTTCGTATCAACAATCAACCCACTTGTACCAGTTACAAATAGATCATCTACATACAGTAGGAGCATCACTGGGTTGCCATCTTCAACCTTGTAGTAAAGGTTGGAATTTGCTTTACTTTTGGTAAATCCCAAACTGGATAGAAAGATGTCAATCCTACCGTACCAGGTCCTAGGTGCCTATTTCAAACCATACAGGGCTTTCTTCAGTCTGCATACATGAGACTCTCTGTCATGTGTCTCAAAACTGAGTGGCTATTCTACATACACTTCCTCTTCTACTACACCATTCAAGAAGGCAGTCTTGACATCCATCTGGTGTATCTTCCACTTCGTCACTGCAGCCAGAGCAAGTACTGATCTGATGGAAGTGTATCTGGCTACAGGTACAAAGGTCTCTTCATAGTCTACTCCCTCTTTTTGAGAGAATCCTTGAGCTACAAATCTTGCCTTATACTTTTCAATGCTACCGTCCGCAGCATGCTTGATCTTGTAGATCCTTTTGGAAGTGACAACTGATTTCCCTTTTGGTCTTGGGACAACATCCCAAACATCATTCTTCATGATCGATTGATATTCTTCGATCATAGCATCCTTCCATTCTTTCTGATCTACCGCTTCTTCATAACTGGAAGGTTCTTTATCAATGAAATCACATAGTAAAGCTACATACCTGGAATTAGATCTAGTCCTCTTTCTTTCTCTGTGATTCTCTTCTAGAGCCCCATATCTTTCTTCACCTTGGATAAGTTCACGTAACCAAGCAGGTTTCCTCTTATGAGGATTCTTCTCCAGAGGTGGATCTACAGGTCTTTGTGGTTCCTTGAACTCTCTATCCTCTTCTTGAGCTTCTTTGTTCATGATTGTATCATGACTTATGGGTACTTCTGCTTCCGCTTCTTCAGGTTCTTCAGCAGGTCTCTTTCTGGATTTGTTGTAAGCTGTGCATTCATCAAATGTCACATCCCTACTAATGTCAATCTTCTTGTATCCTGGAAAGTAGATTCTGTAAGCCTTCAAGCTTTCGGAGTATCCCACAAATATACCCTTCTTACCTGAAGGATCTAGTTTTGTTCTCTTCTCTTTTGGAATGTGTATGTACACAGGACAGCCGAATATTCTGAGATGGCTGACTTCTGGTTTCTTGCTGGAGAATACTTCTTCAGGAGTCTTGTTCTCGAGTACTCTATGTGTAGTACGGTTCTGTACATATACCGCTGTTCTGGCAGCTTCAGCCCAAAGATGCATAGGTAGATCTTGATCATGAAGCATAGCTCTTGCAGCTTCCATGATAGTTTTGTTCTTCCATTCTGCAATCCCATTCTGTTGTGGATTATAAGGAGTGGACAACTCCCTCTTAATCCCTGATTCTTTGCATAGCTCCTTGAATTCATTTGAAGTGAATTCTCCACCATTATCTGATCTAATTGTCTTGATCTTCTTTTCAGTATGGTTCTCGATCAAAGCTTTGAATTCCTTGAACTTGCTAAATACTTCATCTTTGTTCTTCATAAAATAAATCCATGTCTTTCTAGAAAAATCATCAATAAAAGAAACATAGTATGCATACCCACTAAGTGAGTTTGATGACATAGGACCGCATACATCGGAGTGGATGATTTCTAGAATACTTTTGGCTTTGCTTTCGCTGCTTGGAAATGTCTTCTTTGTATTCTTTCCTTTCGCACATCCTTTGCAGACCCCATCATGTTTTGCTTGAATTTCTAGAAGACCTTCAACAAATTTACTTGCAATAGGTAGTGCTCTGTAATGTATATGTGTAATCCTTCTATGCCAAAGCTCATTTGGCTCTAATATGTCATGGATCAAGGCTTGTTCTGGATGGCCCTTCAATTTGTACAATCCTCCTTCTTGTTCTCCAATCACTACCGCATCATCGATAGTATGTTGTTTTGGCCACATGATGACTTGACCATCTACGAATGCCACCCACATTCCTTTTGCATCTAATGCTGAAATGGATAGAAGATTCTTCTTCAGTCCTGGCACAAATAACACTTCTTTCATTGTTAGAGACTTACCAGAGTCTAGCTTGTATGAAGATTCCCCACTACCTTTTATTGGATATTGATAGTCATCTCCTAGTTTCACCTTGTGAGGTGATTCATGTTCTCATAGTCTTACAAAAGATTCCTTGAATCCCATCATATGTTTGGAAGCACCACTATATATGAGCCAACCATCACTTCCATGAGTAATGTTACCTGTGAGAGCTGATATCAGAACATATTCATCCTCGCTTGAAGAATCTTCACTTTCATATCTGGATCTCTTTCTGGATGGTTCATCATCCTCTATAGCATGAGCATGATGTCTTCTTTTGTTGCTCTTCTTTACTATCTTTTGTTTGTGAGGACAATCTTTTGCAAAGTGTCCTGCTTCATCACAAGTATAGCATATGACCCTAGACATATCTCTTCTACGATTATCTTTGTAAGAAGGCTTACCTCTGGAATGATGAGTTTTCTTTCTTAATGACTTGGAGTGAGACTTGGAGTGTACTGTAAGAGCTTGGTATTGACTTCCCATCTTCTCTTCCCGAGCTGCTATCTGAGCTTCTTCTTGAGAGCATTCTTCCCATAGTCTGCTGAATTTGACTAACTTCTTTCTGGCACAGATTCCTTGAATGAAGGAATCCCATGACCTAGGGAGGCCATTCAAAGTAGTCATGAAAATCTCTGCATTTTCCACTTCTTCATCAACAGCTTCTAATTGTTCCTTAATTTGAGAAACCCTTGTGAAGTATGACTGGATGGTTTCTGTATTCTGAATCTTCACATTCTTCAACTGGTTCCTCAGGGTCATCTTCCGATTGATGTTATTTCCTTCAAACAATTTGGTTAGGGCATCAAACATAGATTTAGGTGTCTTGAGAGAGGACACCAGGTTCAAGATGTCGGATCTGAAACTTGAGCTGAAATCCCACAGAGCTATTTCAGGAGAAAACTAGGGTTTTTCTTTTCTGGATTTCTGTCCACCAAAATGCCTTCAAATTTGTCCCTAACTTCGATTTTTGGGAGGAGATCAATTCAGGCCTGGGCTCACTAAAAAATTACTCTTCTGTAAAAATCCCTAATTTTCGACCCCAGTGACAGGTCCAAAACTGAAAAACCTCATAATTGAATTTTGTTTTGACAGAAAGATGCGCCCTAGGGAGGAGAGTAATTCCACCTTACTTTTGCTGAAAATCTGTGGAGAAAAGTCCACAAACTAGGAAGCCCTAGTTTCCGCAGCTGCACAGTGTCTTCTTCTCAGGTTAGCTCTGATACCATGCTAGTTTTTCAACATTTAAGCTAGCATTATGTTAGGATCTTTTCACTGAGAGAATAACAAGCACAGCAATAAAACTTAAGCACATCACAAGAGACAAGAGACACAAAGAGTTTTGATCGGGGAAACCATAAATGGAGAAAACCCCGCAACTTCCTCAAAGAATGAATCACCACAAGATGTAAGACCCAAAAACAGTAAGATGCACTCCCAACAGCAGTAGTCTTCTAGTCCCAGTATATTTCCTTCTTCACTAGTGCGCCACACTTGAGAGAGTAAGTGATGTGATGTACAAGTGATAAATAGAGAGACTCTCACTCTCTATTTATATTCTTCCGTTCACTTGAAGTGCACTTAATTATGTCAGCCCAACCAACAATTACTTACTCGAGCCTACACCTTAATTAGTGTATAATAACTCAAGTTCCTCGAAACTGTGGGGACTTACACAATGACTTGACAAGACTTGTTTACATTATTAATCCTCCCGATCGGAACATTGGGGCATGACAACATGACTCAAATACATAATAGAAACATCCCGAAATAAACATCGGGTTACAATACATAAGAATACACTCTGAAGTTACATATACATCAACATAAATAGAAGGGAAAGGCTCTGATACACAAGAACTAGTAGCCTTGCATATCCCTGTCAAAGCTGTAGCTGACAATTAGGAAGATGCGGAGATTGAAATTTAGGAATAGGTTGTCACACAAGAACCAACACCTTCAGAATTGGATGCTGAGGTTGCTGTAACAGAACTCCAAGGATAGGATGATATTACAAAAGAACCAATATCCCCAGAAGTTGTTTCAGAGGAACCTATACCAGTTGAAGTTGTTGGAGGAGAATTCCAAGAAGATGGTGCTATTACATAAGAACCAGGATCCCCAGAAGTTGTTTCAGAGGCATTAATACAAGTTGAGGTTTCTGTAGGAGAAACCCAAGGAGAGGATTCTATTACACAAGAACCAACATCCCCAGAAGTTATTGCAGGAGTACACATACAGGCAGTGCATAATTTTTAGGCTAAAGAATCAGGTGGCAAGGTATGGACTCAACTTTCACAAAAAAATTTCAATCTGGATTGTGATAATGAAGATCATTCTGAATATGAAGGGATCTAGAGGCTAAACCAAGAGCTCTCACTACTAAGAATAGAAGTGAGGAAGTGGAAGATTCAGGTGGAGAGGTACCAAGAAGGAATGGTTCCCCTTGCGGAACATAGGAATACCATTAGGGAATTGAAGGAAAGATGGGCATAAGAACTAATGTTCCAAAAATTTCGATGGGAAGAGATATAGAAAGAGCTAAAGGAGCTGAAAAAGTTCAAATACATGTAGGTGGAAAAATACCAGCTGTACACTCTCTCCCAAGAACTGTTAGGTACCAGAGCACCATCTTCCTCTTACCCTGTTTTTTTATTTGAACAGTTCATTTGGTTTAAACTGAAGGCTGTAAACTAAGGGAGACCTTATGAAATAGCAACCCAAACTAAATTTTTGGAAACATTTCTGGAAAGTAATTTTGTTGAGCAGAAATTTTTTTGTGAGCTTTATTTACATGAGCTCGCTTGTCCCTTAGACCACCATTCGAATCCTACCCCTTTCTTAGCTGATGTTCCGCTGAGGGATTTTGCCTCCTTTGTTAGCATTAATGTTCAGTGGGAAATATCCTTCCAAATTTTTTCTCATAATGAGTCTCACTCCAACCTTTGGAATAGAAGTGAACCTCAAACCCCTCATCTTCTCCTTTCTCATCAGCAGCGTAGGCTCACATGTCCCATCAAAACTCAGCAGATGATGGAACTTCAAGAGAAGTTTATCTCTACCTGTGTTAGATAGATTTCCAAGCATCAGCAATTGGCTTTGGAAGGAAGCCAACATAGATGGAAGATTTCCTCTTCATCCTTGAATATTAAAGACCCCTACTGTTATAGGAATTTTAGACATGCACTTTCCAGGGTTGAGGGATATGTGGGTTGTATAAAGGAACGCGGAGTTAACTAGTTGGGACTCAAATTCAAATTCCATCTCATCTGGTGGCCAGTAAAACCTTACAGGGAAGACTTCTCATTGACAAAGAAAGAAGAGAATAAGTGCTGGAGATATTCGGTTGTCTATAATGGATTTTTGGAAAAATAGGGATCACCTGAACTCCCATATAAATTTTCCTCTCTCCATGAATGAAGCACAATGCCAGATTCAGATTCAGAGTAATGGAGGTTGTTGCATAGGGACATGCAACAGGATAGTTGGGGGGAGATGTTGGGCCCATAAATGACCCCTTTTTTACCACATTTACCTACCCCTTTTTTCCTTATCTTACTCCATTATATGCATCAAACAAATGTTTTCCTTCACTTGATCCCCCGATCCATACATGTATGGTTAATTATTTCCTTATCCTATTAATACTTATGATTGTTGTAATCAGGGCTTTATATCTTGGATTATGCTAACATATGGTGATTTTATAAAGATAATTTGAGATGTAAAGGATAAAAGTGTAGCGGGATGAACGAGTAAAGATAGAGATGGAAATTCATTATTGAGTTGATCGCCATCTATTCCATCTCTATACAAAGGACGCAGTCAAAGGTTACTATTCCACGCAACCTATACAAGGGTGACTGCAACAGGCTTGGCTGCAACAGACTCAGATGCAACAACACGCCGCTACTCGAGGTTAGATGGAACTGACAAAGCATCTTCTATATTGATCCCGTTATATCATTGCTGGCTTGAGTAACAACCTTCCTATATTTTCTGCTTCTATCTTTCCCACAACTGTAACATCGTATCATAAATGGGGCAGCCTGAAGATCCAAGATCTTCATGGCTGCCCGATATCAGTTGGTAGAAGTTACAATTGTGAATGTATAAATATTGGAAACTATCCTGAGCCAGGGGTTGGAATTTATTTGATCTTATTGCATAAGCTGTGACAGAGACTGTATCTTTATTTACATCATTTAATACAAGGAGCAGGATTCTTCTCATCTCAGCATTTAACTTGTGTTAATTTTTGGCGTCTCTTTTTGAAGGCTGGGCCCGCCTTCCTACAGATATTGCCAAGTTAATTAGGTATTTATTCCTCTGTCATGTGGTGTAGATGTTATAGTAGACTCATTCTTTTATAACAGCTGCAATAGTGATGATTTATGTCTGTTCCTTGAATTTATCAGTAATTGCATTCCCTGTGAGCTGCAGCAGAGAGGTGTGATAGTCGACTGTGTGGACTATTAGATTTTGATAATTCAAGATAACATTATGATCTTAGGATATTTAACTGAGAGAATAAAATGCACAACAATAAACATAAGAGACAATAGACACAAAGAATTTTCCTCGAGGAAACCATAAAGGAGAAAACCCCACAACTTCCTCAGAGATAGAATGAGCACCAATGGCAGCAATAAAACCTGAAAATAGAAAAGATGATCTCCATAGCTTTTTCTCTCTCTCACACTGAGAGAGATTCTCCTCTCTCACTCATGCTCCCCAAGGAGTGAGTGTGTGTGATAAATAGAGAGGCTCACTCTCTATTTAAGTTCTTCCGTTCGCTTAATGTCCACTTTAAAATGTCGGGCCCACTTAACAATTACTTACTAGAGCTGACATCTCTAGGAGTGCCTAATAACCCTAGTGCCCCATAACTTGTGGGTACTTTGCCTCCTCTGACAAACAAGGAGGGTTATCCTTAACACAATGGTGGGGACTATTGTCCTAACTTACAATGACTCACCTAGGGTCGAATTCTCTAGGATAGTCTAATAACCCTAGGGCCCCACAACTACAGGGAATTTAACCCTTGACAAATAGGAGGGTTACCCACAATGACTTGACATGACTTGTTCACATTATATAAACTCCTGATCAGAACATCGAGGGATGACATTACTCAATTAGATTACAAACACAACCCGGAATAAACATCGGGGTATAATACATAATATATACAAGTGAATACATTCCGAAGTTACAATTACATCAACAGTCCCTCTTAACTAGGAAGGTATTGTCTCGACATAATTTAACCGCACAAGTGTTCTTCTTTGTATCATCATCAAGTTCTCGTCATCTTCATCCTCGGGTCATCTTCATCTTCAAGTCATATTCATCTGGATCTGGATCATCCCTCGATTTGGATCATCATCACTGGATCTAGATCATTACTTGCTATGGATCATCACTGCTGGATCATCACTTGATTTGGATCATCACTGCTGGATCATCATCGAGTCTAGATCATCACTTGATCTGGATCATCACTGCTAGATCATCATCAAGTCTAGATCATCACTACTAGATCATCATCAAGTCTGGATCATCACTTGATCTAGATCATCATCATTACTGCTTCTACTATCTCAAAAAAATGGTGCTAGACATTCTTCTCATCACAAGAAGTTCTACAGAGCCAGCCCTTTTTCATGCTGGTTGTAGGCCTACCCTTCATGTAGGTCTTCAGCACTTATATCTGACCCTAAGTCAGAATGGCCCGCCCAGCTCTTACATCTAACCTCATCTTGTTAGAAAGGCACGCCCAACACTCACATTTGACCTCATCTTATAAAAAAGGCCCAGCACTCACATCTGACCATGTGTAAACACATCGCACCAGAATGGCTCAGCACTTATATCTGACCATGTACGAACACACTGCATTGGAAGGGCTCAACACTTACATCCGACCATGTTCAAAAACACCACATCGAAAGGGCTCAACACTTACATTCGACCATGTTTGAAAATAACGCATCGAAAGGGCTCACCACTTACATTCGACCATGTTTGAAAACACCACATCAAAAAGGATCTGCACTTACATTTGACCATGTTCGAAAACACCGCATCAAAATGGATCTCTATACTAGACTAAGGATTCCTGGTAACTAACCAGGTGCCTCCATTCTCCCAGAGAATGGTATTGGCCCTTATATTTGATCAAGTGGGAACACATCCCTCAATCACATCAGAATGGCCATGCACTCATATCTGATCATGTAAGACTACATCCCATAGTCATATTAGAATGGCCCTCAGTCCTAGACTGATTATTCCTGGTAACTGACCGGGTGCCTCTATTCCAAGAATGGAATTCAGCACTTATATCTGATCATGTAGGAACCAATCCTACAGTCACGTCAGAATGGCTCAGCACTCACATCTAACATGGAAGGAACCAATCCTCTCACTATGATAGAATGGCTCAGCCCTTACATCTGACCATGGAAGGAACCTAATCCTCTCACAATGTCAAAATGGCTCTAGGTCTCATCATTTCCCCTTGGAGGGAACCTTGATCTGGAGAAAAACAAACTTCTCCTTGAAGTTCTCAAACTTCACTTTGGCCATTTCTAGCATAGAATCACATCAGGGCTGATTACGTCCAAGGATAACCTACGAGCTTCACTAGGAATGATTACATCCGAGGACAACCTATAGGACCGTTTACATCTGAGCAACCTACGAGCTTCGCCAGGATTTATGCTTAGACAACCTGTCTCATCAGTTATGGTAGAAATCCCTTTTTCAAGAGATCTCGATCTGGATCAGTGCTCCTCTCTGCATCATACAAAAATGCAAGTCAGATCAACCAAATCAAATAGTAGTTTTCATAAGAAACATACTACCTCCCAAATAACAAGTGGCAACATCTTTTGCCTCAGCTGTACTCAGCGCCATGCAGGACTGCATCCTGCCAAACCAAGAGATCACACTTGATCCCATACGGAAGAAGCACCTCGAAGTGCTCTTCCTATCAATGGAACTTCCTGCATTGAAACACTTTGTACCTAAGTGACAAGTAGCATCCTATGCTACTAATATTCTATGTATCCATCTAGGATCATTGGATACCAAGATCCTCTATCTTGAACTTTTTCAAAAGTTCTTCTTGCACCCATATGTGAGCTTGTCATCCTCTATAGACTTTCATCTTCAACCTTGTAGCAAAGGGTTAGGTCTTCATCAATATCCTCATGTATGTGTTATCCCATGGGTGTCTTCTGAGCTCCTATAAGGCCTTCTTTCATTTGCACACATGATTCTGCCTGTCATGTGTATCAACTCCCACTGGTTTCAAATGTCTCTTCGTAGTCTATTCCTCGTGCTACGAATCTTACCTTGTATCCCATGATGTTTCCATCTACTACATAATGGAACTACAAACTTCCCTTCATGTATCGATACTGCATCCTAGACATCATTCTTCTTGAATTGGTCTTCCCTTTCCTCTTGGTTACTTCTTCATGGCTGGAAGGTTCTGCATCAATGATGTTGCTACATTCGTTATATTATTCTTCATCTTGAACTGTTGTTACTTTTTCTTCGGAACAAGTATCATCCTTCGTTGCTTGTAGGTGATTTTACGTGATCTTTCCTACAAGTCAAATGCATTAGTTGTATGGTTAGAAACATTTCATAAGGTATATTCATAATGGAAAATTATTTTGTATCAAGATATATGATTATGCAACTATTTTAGGCAATACAACATTCATCCATATCTCACGGAAAATTTCTAGATGCCTTCCATCTCTACCAGGACAACATTGAGATTGTGCACTAATCCAATATGTCAGCAAAGAGGGTTCATTCTAGATAAGAAGCAATGGAGATTTGTATAGCACCATGAGCTACTCACCCATCACATGCATATTAGTAGTATACTGCCATTAATGCAAACATTCTATCATGCATAACACATTAACTGAATATAAACAAATGCATAACAAAAAATAATATCATGAAATGACAATTGAATACTTATCTTTATTTGTTTCATGGGTAGGCTCCTTCTTGAGCCTTCAGCTTTATCATCTTCCTCATTCATAATAGCATCATTTCTTATCCAAATGCTAAGATGGATAAGAGGTTCTTCAAGATTTGAGTCGTTCGTATTCCTCATCACTTAAGGGATGTTACTTGGATGGTGAGAGCTTGATCTTTAGTTTCTCCCATCTTCTCTTCTCTTATTATGAGTCGAACTTATTCTTCTTCCTAGAGTCTGCTGAAAGTAATCACTTCCTTCTGGCACACATTTCTCACATGAATGAATCCCATGATCCTTGGAGGCCATTCAAGGTGGCTATCACCACTTCTACATTCTCCACTTCTTATTCTACTGTTACAAGTTTTTATTTGATTTGAGAGACCCTCGTAAAGTATGACTATATGGTCTCTCCATTCTAGATATTCACATTCTTCAACTGGTTTCTTAAGGTCATATTCTGATTTATTTTCTTCCCTTTAAATAGCTTGGTCAAAACATCTTCGGTGTCTTTAGGAAAGAATCTTGTGGTACAAGGTGATCCATGATTGAATTAGCAATGATCTTCTTGGCCTTGACCAAGTTCTTCTTGTGTAAGGCTTTGAGCCTCATCTCCCCCTGGAACTGGAACCTCTCTACTCATGTAGGTGTCCAATTTTTTGATGTAATTGTAACTTCAGAATGTATTCAATTGTATTTCTTGTCTATTGTAACCGGATGTTTGTTTCAGGATGTACTTGTGTCATGTCATGCCCCGATGTTCCGATCAGGAGGATCTATAATGTAAAAAATTCATGCCAAGTTATTGTGGGTAACCCTCCTATTGTCTAAGGGTTAAAGCCCACGCAATTTCGGGGCACTAGGGTTATTAGACTCTCCTAGAGAGGTCATCCCTAGTAGGGTTTTAGTCATGTCGGGAATTAGTATAAATAGAGATTTTGCCTCTCTATTTAACACACACTCATTCACACTCAGTTGTAGCACATAGCTGAGGAAGAGAAATATACTGGGGAAAGGAAGAAATAGGTTACTGCTGTCGGGAGATCATCTTACTGGTTTTGGGTGTTTTACTTTTGGTGCTGATTCTATCTCTGAGGAAGTTGCGGGGTTTTATCCATTTATGGTTTCCCCGAGGAAAAACACTGTGTTCATTGTCTCTTGTTTTTTATCGCTATACTTGTTGTTCTATCAGTTAAAGATCCTAACATAATGCTAGCTTGAATGATTAAAAACTAGCATGGTATCAAAGCTAACTTGAGAAGAAGACATTGTGCAGCTGCGGGAACTAGGGCTTCCTACTTTCTGGATCTCTCTCCACATATTTTCATAAAAATAAGGTTGTAATAACTCTCCTCCCTAGGGTGCATATTTTTGTCGAAGCAGAATCCAATTATGAGGTTTTTCAGTTTTGGACCCAACATTACTGCCGAAAATTAGGGATTTTCACAGAAGAGGAATTTTTCAGTGAGCCTAGGCCTGGATTGATCTCCAGCCTAAAATCGAAGTTAGGGATCAAATTCAATGCATTTGGTTGGACAGAACTCTAGAAAAGCAAAACCCTAATCTGCTCCTGAACCAGCTCTACAGGATTTCAGCTCCAAATCCAGATATGACATCTTGACATAGTAAGATCTAATTCTTTTGTATTTACATTTGAGGTTCTCAGTTAAGATATCTCATCATACCAAGCTTGATGAAAATCTTGAGGGAGCTGATAACTTCCTAGCTTGGAAGTATAGGATCTCCCTGGTCTTGGAAGAAAATGAGTTGGACTCCTATATCAATGAGGAGGTTCCAGTTCCAGAGGGAGATGATGCAAAGGCCTTACATAAGAAGAAGTTGGTTATGGAAAAGAGGATCATTGTTGATTCTATCAAGGATCACCTCATACTACAGGTGTCCTCCCTAAAGACACCTAAATATATGTTTGATTCCCTAACCAAATTGTTTGAAGGGAAGAACATAAACCGAAAGATGACTCTGAGAAACCAACGGAAGAATTTGATGATTTAGAATGCAGAAACAATCCAGTCTTACTTCACAAGAGTTTCTTAGATCAAAGAACAACTATAAGCAGTAGATGAAGAAGTGGAAAATGTAGAGATTGTAATGACCGCCTTGAATGGTCACCCTAGATCATGGGACTTTTTTATTCAAGGGATCTATGCTAGAAATAAGCTAGTCAAGTTGAGCAGACTATGGGAAGAGTGCTCTCAAGAAGAAGCTCAGATAGAAGCTTGAGAAGAGAAGATGGGAAGTGAAGATCAAGCTCTCACGGTACACTCCATGAAAATCAAAATAAGATCTCATCACCCCAGAGGTAAGCACTCTCACAAAGATAGCACTAGAAAATATTTGTCTAAAATCAAATTTTATACTTGTGATGAAGTAGGACACTTTGCAAGAAATTTTCCTAAAAGAAAGAATAAGAAAAAGAGAAACAAAAGAAGACGTCATGCTCATGCTGCAGAGGATGATGAACCATCCAAGAAAAGAACGAGATATGAAAGTGAAGATTCTTCAAGTGAGGAAGAATATGTTTTGATTTTCTCTCTCACAAGAAACATCACTCATGGAAGCAATGATTGGCTCATAGATAGAGGGGCTTCCAAAAATATGACAGGATTCAAGGAATCCTTTGTGAGACTATAAGAACATGAAACACCTCACAAGGTGAAGCTAGGAGATGACTACCAATATCCAATAAAAGGTAGTAGGGAATCCTCCTACAAGCTAGACTTTAGAAAGTATATGACAATGAAGGAAGTATTGTTTGTACCAGAACTGAAGAAGAACCTCCTCTCCATATCTACATTAGATGCAAAAGGAATGAGGGTTGCATTTATAGATGGTCAAGTCATCATGTGGCTAAAAGGAAAGACTATCGATGATGCAGTGGTGATTGGAGAACAAGAAGGAGGATTGTACAAATTGAAGGGCCATCTAGAACAAGCCTTGGTCCATGACATAGTAGATCCAAATGAGCTTTGGCATAGAAGGCTTGCACATGTGAATTACAGAGCACTACCTCTTGCAAGAAAATTTGTTGAAGGTCTTCCATAAATACAACCAAAACATGATGGGGTCTGCAAAGGATGTGTGAACGAAAAGAATACAAAGAAGACATTTCCAAGTAGCGAAAGAAAATCAAAAGAAATATTGGAAATCATCCACTCCGATGTATGTGGTCCTATGTCATCAAGATCACTAAGAGGGCATGTATATTATGTTTCTTTTATTGATGACTTTTCTAGGAAGACATGGATTTACTTCATGAAGAACAAAGACAAAGTATTCAGCAAGTTTAAGAAATTCAAAGCCTTGATCGAGAATCACACTGAAAATAAGATCAAGACCTTTCGATCAGATAATGGTGGATAATTCACTTCAAATGAATTCAAATATCTATGCAAATACTCGGGGATTAAGAGGGAGTTGTCCACCCCTTATAATCCACAATAGAATGGGATTGTAGAAAGGAAGAATAGAACTATCATGGAAGCTGCAAGAGAAATGCTTCAATATCAAGATCTTCCTATGCATATTTGGGCAGAAGCTACCAGAACAACGGTGTATGTATAGAACCGTACTCCACACAGAGTACTCAAGAACAAGACTCCAAAATAATTATTCTCCTCCAAGAAACCAGAAGTCAGCCATCTCAGAATATTCGGCTGTCCGGTGTACATACACATTCAAAAAGAAAAGAGGACTAAATTAGATCCTTCAAGAAAGTAGGGTATATTTGTGGGATACTCTAAAAGCTCTAAGGCTTATAGAATATACTTTCCAGGATTCAAGAATATTTACATCAGTAGGGATGTAACATTTGATGAAGACACAGCTTACAACAAATCCAGAAAGAAACCTACTAAAGAATGTAAAGAAGCAGAAGCACCCAAAATTCATGATACAACCATGAATTAAGAAGCTCAAGAAGAAGATTGAGAATTTGAAGAACCACAAAGACTTGTAGATCCACCTCTAGAGAAGAATCCTCATAAGAGGAAACCTGCTTGGGTATGAGAAGTTATCCAAGGTGTGGAAAGATATGAGGCTCCAGAAGAGAATCATAGAGAAAGAAAAAGGACCAGATCCTGCTCCGGGTATGTAGCATTACTATGTTATTTCATCGATAAAGAACCTTCCAATTATGAAGAAGCGAGAAACCGAAAAGAATGGAAGGATGCTGTGATTGAAGAATATCAATCAATCATGAAGAATTATGTTTGGGATGTTGTCCCAAGACCAGAAGGGAAGTCAGTTGTAACTTCCAAATGGATCTACAAGATCAAGCATGCTGCAAACGGTAGCATAGAGAAATACAAGGAAAGATTCGTGGCTCGAGGTTTCTCCCAGAAAGAAGGAATAGATTATGAAGAAACCTTTGCACCTATAGCCAGATACACTTCCATCACATCAGTACTTGCTCTGGCTATAGTAATTAAATGGAAGATACACCAAATGGATGTCAAGACTGCCTTCTTGAATGGTGTAGTGGAAGAGGAATTGTATGTGGAGCAACCACTCGGTTTTGAGACACATGATAGGGATTCTCATGTATGTAGATTGAAGAAATCCCTATATAGTTTGAAATAGGCACCCAGGACATGGTACAGTATAATTGAAAGATTTCTATCTAGTTTGGGCTTTACCAAAAGTAAAGCAGATTCCAACCTTTAATACAAGGTTGAAGATGGAAACCTAGTTGTGCTACCTACTATACGTAGATGATCTGTCTGTGACAAGTATGGATGGGTTGATTGTTGATATGAAGATAAATCTTGTTGCCGAGTTTGAAATGAAGGACTTGGGTATGATGCATTATTTTCTAGGTATGGAGGTGTGGCAGAGTGCGGATGGAATCTCCCTTGGACAAGGGAAGTATGCAGTAGAGATCATGAAGAGGTTTGGGATGATGGACTGCAAATCCATGGCCACACCTAAGGAATCAAACCTGAAGCTATTGAGCGATGCTTCATCAGAGACTGTTGATGCCACTATGTATCGTTAGATGATTGGGTCCTTGAAGTACCTGACAAACACGAGACCATATATTTTCTTTGCTGTGAACACCTTGAGCTGGTTTCTGACAGATCTAAGACATGTTCACTTGACTGCTGCAAAGCATATTCTAAGGTACTTGAGGGGTACAATTTATTATGGGCTCAAGTACGATGTGAATCAGAAGTTTAACCTGGAGGGTTATGTTGATTCAGATTGGGCAGGCAGTGCCATTGATAGGAAGAGCACTTCAGGATGTTTCTTCAGTATGGGTAAAGTGTGATCTCTTGGTTTCATAGGAAGCAATCTTGTGTGGCACTAAGTACAACTAAAGCAGAGTATGTTGCAGCTTGTTCAGCTAGTTGTGAGGTAGTATGGCTGAGGAAGCTACTATCTAATTTATTTGATCTCTAGTTGGATGCTACTTGTATACATTGTGACAACCATAGTTGTGTGAAGTTGTCAGAGAATCCAGTGTTCCATGACAACTCGAAGCATATCGAGATCACATATCACTATATCAGGGATATGGTGCATAGGGGAGTAGTGAAGCTTCAGTATGTTGCAACGGATGATCAGATAGCTGATGTGTTGACAAAGCCATTGGCCAGAGTGAAGTTTGAGTACTTCAAGGAGAAGATTGGTGTTCCCCAGATCGAGGTCCCTTCCAAGGGGAAGTGACAAGTCCAAAATCCATTTTGACGAGTAGGTCAGATGTAAGGGCTGAGCCATTCTATCATGGTGATAGGATTGGTTCCTTCCATGTCAGATATGAGTGCTGAGCCATTATGATGTGACTGTAGGATTGGTTCCTACATGATTAGATATAAGTGTTGAATGCCATTCTTGGAATGGAGGTACCTGATTAATTACCAGGAATACTCAGTGTAGGATTGAGACCCATTCTGATGACTAGGTCAGATGTAAGGGTTGAGCCATTCTGTCATGGTTAAAGAATTAGGTTCCTTCCATGTCAAATGTGATTGCTGGCCATTCTAATGAGTAGGTCAGATTTAAGGGAAACTTCCATTCTCCGGGAAAATGGAGGCACCTGGTCAGTTACCAGGTAGCTTAGTCTCGGACTAGGGGCCATTCTGATATGGTTGTAGGATTAGTTCCTACAAGATGAGATGTGAGTGCATGCCCTTATGATGAGCAGGTCAGATGTAAGTGCTTGGCCATTTTGACGAGTAGGTCACATATAAGGGAAACTACCATTCTCTGGCAGAATGGAGGCACCTGGTTAGTTACTAGGTAGCTAAGTCTGGGACTGGGGGCCATTCTGATATGATTATAGGATTGGTTCCTACAAGATCAGATGTGAGTGCATGCCTTTTTTATGAGTAGGTCAGATGTAAGTGCTGACCCTTTTCGCACATGATAGTAGTTGTGTCTTATCATGCTGGTGAATGTGAGTGTTGGGCCTTTCTAATGTGATTGTAGGATTGGTTCTTACATGATCAGATGTGAGTGCTGGGCATGCCTTTCTGACGAGTAGGTAAGATGTAAGTACTGGGTGGGACATTCTAATGAGAAGGTTAGATATAAGTACTGAAGAAGACCTACATGGTGGCTAGGCCTACAACCAACATGAAAAATGGCTGGCTCTGTAGACCTTCCTATGACAAGAAGAATTATGAGATGGCACATATCATGATGACCCAGTGATGATCCAAATTGAGCTATGATTCAGATCCAGTTATGATGTATCCAAGATGATCTAGATCCATCAGTGATGATCCAGATCGAGTGATGATCCAGATCCAGTGATGATGTTTAGTGATGATCCAGATCCAGTGATGATCCAAATCCAGTGATGATATAGATCGAGTGATGATCCAGATCCGAAGACAAAGATGGCTTAAAGATGAAGATGACTTGAATACGAAGATGACTTAAATATGTAGATGGAAAGAATATCTAGAGAAGAATACCAATGATGAAAATTGTGTCGAGAGAATACCTTCCTAGTTAAGAGGGAGTGTTGATGTAATTGTAACTTCGGAATGTATTCACTTGTATTTCTTATCTATTGTAACTTGATGTTTATTTCGGGATGTACTTGTGTCATGTCATGCCTCGATGTTCCGATCAGGAGGATCTATAATGTAAACAAGTCATGTCAAGTTATTGTGGGTAACCCTCCTATTGTCTAAGGGTTAAAGTCACCGCAGTTTCGGGGCACTAGGGTTATTAGACTCTCCTAGAGAGGTCGGCCCTAGTAGGGTTTTAGTCATGTCGAAAACTAGTATAAATAGAGATTTGGCCTCTCTATTTAACACACACTTATTCACACTCAATTGTAGTGCATAGCTGAGGAAGAGAAAGACACTAGGGCAAGGAAGAAAGAGGTTACTGCTATTGAGAGATCATATTACTATTTTTGGGGGTTTTACTTTTGGTACTGATTCTATTTCTAAGGAAGTTGCAGGGTTTTCTCCATTTATGGTTTCTATAATGTCCCCGGCCCTCTGAGTGGCAAAGAGGATGCTACTATACATCAAATCATCTTGGGATTAGCGCCATGAACATGAACATACATATACATATAGTGCTGAAGAATGATACTTTCAATTATAAAACATATCATGAAGCATAACCATTCATTATACACAATGGAAGCAAAACATATCAATCAACACTTCATGCATATACCGATTAGCATTTAACATGTATATCAGCATTCATTAACATTAAATATGATTGCAGACACAAGTTAGGTAAGGATACTTAACTTATAAAGAGCTTGTTCTACAACCAGCTACGTCGCTGCAACGTTCCACCCAACCCTGGGCTCGCATGCTCTTTAATCTCTCAGCAAAACTGCCACCCTTGAGCCGGGCATGATTTCCCAAGGAATAAGGAACTAAATATACTTACACATAGCCATGAATAACAACACCACAAGGGTACATAGTTCATCTAAGCCAACACAGTTGGGTTTATCAAGCGAACAACGGAGCAGCCGAGCCAACAAAGTTGGGTTTATCAGGCCATCCAGGAGCTGAGAAAGGCTAATGCTAAGTTGGTGAGATCATTGAAGAGATACAAACACCAACACCAGAACTAGTCTGGCTTCTAGAACACCCACACACACCCAACACAAGGAAATCATCCCTTTCTCTGCAATGCAGTCCCTTAGACCTAGATATCCCTTCTAGTGCTATTCAGGGGTTGTGGAGAAGGAATCCAGATCAATGGCTCTATTTGTGTGGTTCTTAGTCCACCAGGTTTCTCAAGCATCTCAGGCCCTCATTCACCACTCCATTGCAGTCCGAGGACAAAACCACTGCATGCAAGCAGCCAAACAGCTATTCAAGCTTTTACAGGGGGGTAAAATACAATAGACCAGAATGCAGGTAATCACAGCAATATTCAACCGATAGGAATATAAAAATGAAAGACACAACCAAAAAAATCATGGCAATGACAACCCATAATCAACTCTGAGCCCACAGCACACAAATCTCACTGCAGTCGCTGGGAAAACTTGTACAGATCGGGAATGGAACAAGTTTCGACTTCCAACTCTACGTGAGAGAGAGAATGCAACCCATAGAACTATGGATGTGATTACAACACAATTTAAATGATGGTAAGAATTGAACATTAATAAATCTTCCAATGGTGGAAAAAGACACACTCTCTGCGTGATCAAAGGAGAGAAACAATCCACCAGCCCTCGAGTTCGTGAGGCAGAGGAGAACTATCTTCTGCATGAATGGGGAAGAAAACCCTCTAAATAGAAATCCTGAGAGAGAAGTGGAACCCCCAAAAAATGGAATGTGGATTCCTTTAACTCCCTCGCATGAAGTAACTGAAAAGGCTCACGATCGGGGTAGTGGACAGGCCAACAGACGCATCGTGGAGAGAGAGTGAGTAGGCGTGGTCGTGGTATTTTTGTGAACCAATTTGTTGTCCCAAATAACCAATAGAAAACCAAGGTGGTGGGATTAAAAGAGAGAGGTGACACGTGGCTCTTCCCCATGACTCAAAGTTCAACATTCCACCCCCCCTTCCTTATCCTTCGGAATCATGCCCCTTCTCAATTTAGTTGCCGTGAACATAGTTGGTTGGGTTATTAAATTAAAATGCATGTTTACATGATGCCATAATTAAATATATTCCATATGTCCCGATATCCATTGGTGACCATTCTCAAAATAGAAACACAACATAACCAAATCGATGGTGGGGCCTTGGCCTTTAGCTCCACACCAATATTATTTACAATATACGTATTATGTATTTTTAATGTAAGCAGGGTTAAAATTGGGGTATTAAATTCCCCTCCCCCTTCAATAGCACTGTCATCAATGCTTTACAAAAGTGAACAAAATGCTACACCAGTACCGCTTCAGTGTTCCATAGAATTGAAAAAAAATGGATGTGATAATCACATGGCATCTTCCAGCTCCCACATAGCTTCTTCAGGTCTGTAATGCTCCCATTAAACCTTTAATTGCCCTATGGATCGGTTCCGGAGCATTGTGACCTTCCTGTCGAGGATGCACATTGGCTCGATTTAAAACTCTCCCTTGGGTTCCACTTGAATCACATCCCAATTTATCACATGGTTAGGATCATGTACATATTTCTTAAGCAAAGAAACATGAAAAACATTATGAGCTCTAGTACTAGAAGTAAATGCAAGTCTATATGCAATAGGCCCTATTCTTTCGAGCACTTCAAATGGCCCACAATATCTAGGTGACAGCTTGGCACAACTTCCAAGCTTCTAGGAACTTTTCTTTGCTTTCACTATGAGGTAAACATGATCCCCAACACTGAACTCTCTGTTCACCCTATGCTTATCTGCATAGCTTTTCTGTCTGTCATGTGCTGCTTTCATATTATGTCTGATCTTTATAACCTCTTGCTCCATTTCCTTGAGCAATTCTGGTCCAAGCACTACTCTGTTCACTGGGTTGTCCCAAGTCACTGGTGTCCTGCACCTTCTGCCATGCAAAGCTTTATATAGACTCATCCCCAAGGATGCTTGTTGTCCATTGTTGTAAGAAAAATCTACCAAGTGTAAGTAATCTTCCCACTTGGTTGGTTTGTCCATCACATACATGCGAAGCATATCTTCAAGAACCTGATTAACTCTTTCTGTCTACCCATCTGTCTGAGGATGATATGCAGTGCTGAAGTTTAACTTTGTACCCAAATCTGCAAACAACTGCTTCCAAAAATTGGAAGTGAACTTGACATCTCTATCAGAAACTATTGCCTTTGGCAATCCATGCAATTTGAAAATCTCCCTCATGAAAATCTTTGCAATGTCATCAGTCTTATGTGTAGAATTCACTGGTATAAAATGTGCTACCTTTGTCAACTTGTATACTACAACCATGATGGAATCATGTTGTCTCCAAGTCATTGTTAATCCTGTAATAAAATCCATGGAAATAACTTCCCATTTCCATTCTGGAACTAGCAAAGGCTGCAACAAACCTACTGGATGTTGATGCTCAACCTTTACCTATTGACATTTCATGCACCTTGAAATGTATTCAACCATGTCGTTTTTCATACCTGGCCAAAAGTACTGCCTTCTAGCTATAGCAATTGTCTTCTGATATCCCAGGTGACCAGAATATGAAGCTTGATGGATTTCATCCATAACAATTCTCCTCAAATATGCTACTTATAGAATATAAATTCTTCCTTTAAAAGTGAGAATTCCATCTTCTTCCAATTTATATCCCTCATACCTATTCTCAAGACTTTGTTGCTGCAATTTTTCTTTTACCTGCTCATACAATTCATCTCCGGCAACATGATTTGCAATATGCTGCCTCAAATCTGATTGGAAAATACTCAGAGATGCCACATGCATTTCCTGTACCTTCCGGTTGAGTGCATCATCTACCTTGTTTTCTTTTCCTTTTATGTGCTTTATTTTAAAATCAAACTCACATAGAAATTCCATCCATCTCGCTTGCCTAGCATTCAGAGTAGGATGATCAAACAAGTACTTCAGACCACAATGGTCTGTTTTGAGCTCAAATATTCTACCCATCAAGTAATGTCTCCACATATTGAGAGCATGTACTATGGTTGCAAGCTCTAGATCACAACTGGCATAGTTCTTCTCATGCTCCTTCATCTTTCTCGACTCATAACATATCACGTGGTTGTCCTGCATAAGGACTGCTCCAAGCCCTTGTCTGCATGCATCTGTGCATACCATACAATACTTTTTTGGGTCTGCAACTTTCAATACCGGTGCACTGGTGAGAAGGTTCTTCAACCGATGGAATTTTTCTTCACACTTCGAAGTCCATTCGAACTTCATCCCCTTCTTTTGCAAAGAAGTGATGACATGTGCCACCCTGGAAAATCCTTCAATGAATCTCTTGTAGTATCCTGCAAGTCCCATAAAAGATATTACATCCGTCACATTTCTTGGAGTAGGCCAATTCACAGTGGCTTCAATATTCTCAGGGTCTACTGATATACCCTCTTCTGAGATGATGTGACCCAAATACTAAATTCTATCCCTATAGAAGTCACACTTGCTCAGCTTTGCATACATCTGATGTTTGCTGAGCACTTGCAATGTCAATATCAAATTCTCATCATGATCTTCATCATTCTTAGAATAAACAAGAATGTCATCAAGGAAAACAAGAACAAACTTGTCCAAATACTTACTGAAGACACTGTTCATAAGGCACATAAATGTAGCTGGAGCATTTGTGAGACCAAACGGTACCACTACAAACTCATAATGTCCATACCTTGTCCTGAAGGATGTCTTATGAATGTCTTCATCCTTGATTCTCACCTGATGGTACCAGACCTCAATTCAGTCTTGGAAAATACCTTTGCTCCTCTCATTTGATCAAAAAAGTCATCAATCCTAGGTAAAGGATATTTATTCTTCATAGTAACCTTGTTCAATTGTATGTAATCAATACATAAACTGAGTGTACCATATTTCTTTTTCACAAATAGAATCGGTGCTTCCTAATGAGACAGACTTGGTCAGATATACTTCTTTTCCAACAACTCTTGCAGTTGCATCTTCAATTCTAGCATCTCCAGTGTACTCATTCAGTAGGGTGTCTTGGACATTGGTGCTTCTCCTGGAACAAGTTCAATGGTGAAATCAATGTCCCTCTGCAGAGGAAGCCCTGGAATCTCATCAGGAAACACATCCTTGAATTCCTGTAACACTTGATAGTCCTCCAACCTAGGAGTTCATCTCATGTTGGTTCCAAAATATGAGCTGCATACAACTGGCAGCCTTTCCTACAAAAATTCTTCAACTGCATTGCTGAAACCTGCCTTACTGAAATTACTTTCAGAATACCTTTCATCTGTGCATTCAAAATTCTTGTTATAGCAGTCAAGCTTCACTCTGTGAGCTCCTAACCAATCCATTCCAATGAGAACATCATAGGAACCAAGCGGTAGAAAATTTATATCTACACAAGTGTTCAATCCATTCATGACCAATGGGCATTTCTCTACCATGTCACTGAATTTTCTCTTATTCCCAGTGGCTAACTGAACTAACCAAGATTTTCTATGCTTTACCTTCTTAAAAGCACAACTCTCCACTCCTCTAGTAGTGATGTAACTATGAGTAGAACTAGGTTCAATTAAAATAAAAACAGATTGTTCAACAATCTTACCTGCAACTTCAACCATAGTTGACTGATGATCTACCTGGTGATCCTCCAGTGCTGCATAAATTCTAGGGACTGCTCTGGCTACCTGACCCACTGTTTCTACTCCCTGAATGTTAAAAGGTGGCCTTGCACTTTCATTCTCGAGAGAACAATATCTGCACAAGTGAGGTCCTTCATATTTCCAACATTTGAGAGGACCTTTATTTTGTTGTGGCTCTTTAGGCTTTCCACCTGTCACTCCAATGGGATTATTCGCAGCTTGGGATGGCTACTTCTGCTGATTCCTGAATCTAGAAGGTTTGAAACCTTTCTTTCTTTGGTCAAACTTTTCATTCTTCTTTTCCTTTCATGCCTTATGGTAATCAGGTTTACCTTTTCTCTACTCATAGAAATATTTAGCCTTTCTTATTGCTTCTTCGAGAGTTCTTGGCTCATAGAACTCAATTCTATATTTGTAGGCTTTAGGCAATCCACTTAGAAACCGCTGGATCTTCACTTTTTCATCTCTGATGTACTGGACATACCTCAACAATTCCAAGAATTTATTTGCATATTCATCCATGGTCTACTGTCCCAATCTCAGCTCATGGAACTCTTTGATCTTGTCATCATAATACCTGTCAGAAAGGTATTTCTGCCTGAAATACTTCTTCAACTGTTTCCATTTTAGTTTCCTTTCACTGATCTTCTTTACCTGCTTGAAGTGTTCCCACCAAATGGATGCCCTTCAATTCATATTGAATATGGAAACTCATGCCTTCATGTTTCCTGAATAATCCTACACCCGAAAGTACTTCTTGATCCCAAGAAGCCAAGCTTAAGCTTCTTGTCCCATATTTATCTCACCATCAAATGTAGGAGGTTTAGTTTTTCTAAATCATCTCGAGAGTGATCCCTATGGTGCCTTCTTCTTTTCCTTTTATGAGAAGATGAACTTGTATCTCCACTCGATTCCTTAGAGTCAGATGATCCACTAGAAGTCTTTCTTCTTCTCCTAGTGATACTCTTACTGCCTTCTGGTCTTGATGTACCTCTTCCAGAATCTATATTTTTCTGTAAATCTGTCAAACTTTGCAATATGGAAGCATTCAACTGATGCTGCTCTTCCCGGGCTTTAACCAAGCTTCTCATGGTGGCTACAACCTCGGACGGTGTCCCTTGGAATCTCCTTCCATTAGACTCTATGTCCTCATATCCGTTATGGAAATTTTCTCCCATGGCATCTTCTGCTTGCTCGTAAGAATCCCAAGCATCATACCCATCATGGGTTCTCATGACTGAACCACCTCTTGCATCACCACACTATTCTTTCTGGAGTGCTTCTCTTGGAAATTATCTATAGTTATGCAAATGTGTTAGTAGTAAACTGTTACATGCATACATTAATATAGATAAAAAATAGTTACCTTTTCCTTCTGGAAATTTCATAAAAAAACAATGATGTTAAAACACAGAATTTTCCCTCTTTCTTTTCATCCCTGTGACCGCTGATAATCTGCTGAAATCCGCTGAAAATGGGCTGAAAACTATTTGAAAAACTGCTAAGAAATGTCTTCAAAAAACGCAAATTTCCTTAGGCCCTAATCAGACCTCATCCCAGCTATTCTTTCGATTTTACGATGGTAAAAAAAACTACGCCTCCGATCAACATCGACAAGGAAATTGTCTGTTCATTGGCGGTTTGTTGTTTTATTCCTTTCCAACATTTTGGTGGGTAAAATGACTAAAATCCCACTCTGTATTGGTGAGCAAACCATCTGTCAATCCGGTGCATAGTCATTTGAGCAGCTGCAACAGTGGAAAATGATATTCCTACCATTCTTACGGGCGAACCGGCTGAGCTTCCGATCGACGATCCGATCATTAACAATTTTTCGATGCCTTCTTACTCCTCAAGTCAGGTCTCTTCCTTGCTAAATCCCCGACATGTCAGTGATTCGTTGGTCTATTCCCTTCTACCGTATCCGTCATTAATCATCTACCATTCCGAATTTTGTCGACGATAGCATGGGTTAACTTGTTGCGTCGACAGCCGGGTGCCCTACGCACCGAACGGTTAATCGTCAAGACTTCTGCAACAACGATCCACAATCAAACTAAATCTTCTGCAACTACTGACTTTGTTGGCGATCAGAGCCTCTAGAAACCATGGCATCGATGCTCAGAGTCACTCCTCGTATGGTGGTTAGTCTCTTCGATCTCCGCAATGGCAGATGCTTCAAGAAACTTCACTTGCTGTAGCTCATCGGCGATGAATACCACTAACATGCTTCAATGGCTGACAAACTCAACACTTAGGAAATTTCAAAACTTCTACGCCATCG
Source organism: Pseudotsuga menziesii (assembly GCA_001517045.1). Taxonomy (NCBI): domain Eukaryota; kingdom Viridiplantae; phylum Streptophyta; class Pinopsida; order Pinales; family Pinaceae; genus Pseudotsuga; species Pseudotsuga menziesii. The sequence goes on from LPNX010597908.1 coordinate 169,568, forward strand.
GCAGTCAGATCACTGGTACTTCTGCATCGGCATCTTAGTCCCCACGGAAGCCGCAATGGAGGCAACCCATTCAACGAACTCTTGCATATGTTCATTGGTAGTTTCCTCGTCTAACCATCAACGATGAGAAAAACTATCTTCTGCCGGTTGCTGATGGTCAGACTTAGGAAAATTTTGAAATTTTTTCTGGTTACCGTCCATCGGGTGGCCTTCCCACTAAGTGCCTGCTGCATCGGAAGATCTTATCACTAAGTCTTCCGATGGGCTGATAGTTTTGGCACTTAGAAAATTTTCTGAGTTTTCCTGCCACAATTTTCTAATTGCTGCTAGAAAGAAGGCCACTTGCCTCTGCTATCTAATTTGTCATGGCCCATTCAGGCCCATGCTGCAACCAAGGCTGTGATACCACATTGTAACTTCCCCGACCCTCCGACCAACGAAGAGGACGCTACTATACATCAAATCATTCGGGGATGTAGCCCCATGAACATGAACATACATATACATATAATGCTGAAGCATGATACTTTAAATCATAAAACATATCACGAAGCATAACCATTCATTATACACAACGGAAGCAAAACATATCAATCAACACTTCATGCATATACCGATCAGTATTTAACATGTATGTCATCCTTCATTAACATTAAATATGATTGAATACACAAGTTAGGTAAGGATACTGATCTTATAAATAGCTTGTTCCGCAACCAGCTACATCGCTGCAACATTCCACCCAACCATAGGCTCGCATGCTCTTTAATCTCTCAGCAACACTGCCACCCCTGAGCCAGGCATGATTCCCCAAGGAATAAGGAACTAAATAGACTTACACATAGCCATGGATAACAACACCACAAGGGTACATAGTTTAGCCAAGCCAACACAGTTGGGTTTATCAAGCGAACAACGGATCAGCCAAGCCAACAAAGTTGGGTTTATTAGGCCATCCAAGAGCTAGGAAAGGCTAATGCTAAGCCGGTGAGCTCATTGAAGAGCTACAGACACCAATAACAGAATCAGTCTAGAATCTAGAACACCCACACACACCCAAAACAAGGAAATCATCCCTTTCTCTGCAACGCAGTCCCTCAAACCCTAATCTCCCTTACATTGCTATTCAGGGACCGTTGTGGAGAAGGAATCTAGATCAATGGCTCTATCTGTATGGTTCTTAATCCACCAGGTTTCTCAAGCATCTCAGGCCCTCATTCACAACTCCGATGTAGTTCGAGGAAAAAATTACTGCATGCAAGCAGCCAAACAACTATTCAAGCTTTTATAGGGGGGGAATACAATTGACTAGAACGCAGGTGCTCACAGAAATATTCAGCCGATACCACTATAAAAAGGAAAGGAACAACCCAAAAAATCATGGCAATGACAGCCCATGATCAACAATGAGCCCACAGCGCACAAATCTCACTGCAGTCACTGGGAAAACTTATACAGACTGGGAATGGAACAGGTTCCAACTTCCAACTCTGCGTGAGAGACATAACACAACCCATAGAACTATGGATGTGATTACAACACAATTTCAATGATTGGAACAACCGAACATTAAGAAATATTCCAATGGTGGAAAAAGACACACTCTTTGCATGATCAAAGGAGAGAAACAATCCACCAGCCCTTGGGTTCATGAGGCAGAGGAGAACTATCTTCTCCGTGAACGGGGAAGAAAACCCATGACTGGAAATCTTGAGAGAGAAGGTGAACCCCCCAACAATGGAATGTGGATTCCTTTAACTCCCTCGCATGAAGGAACTAAACAGGCTCACGATTAGGGTAGTGGACAGGCCAACATATGTGTCGTGGAGAGAGAGTGAGCAGGCGTGGGCATGGTATTTTTTCCAACCAATTCACTGTCCCAACTAACCAATAGAAAACCAAGGTGGTGGGAGTAAAAGAGAGAGGTGACACATGGCTCTTCCCCATGACTCAAAGTTCAACATCCCCCCCCCTTCCTTATCCTTCGAAATCATGCCCCTTCTCAATTTAGTTACCACGAACATAGTTGGTCAGGTTATTTAATTAAAATGAGTGTTTACATGATGCCACAATTAAATATATGTTGTATGTCCCGATATCCATCGGTGACCATTCTCAAAATAGAAACACATCATAACCAAATCGATGGTGGGGCCTTGGCCTTTAGCTCCGTATCATGTATTCTTAATGTAAGCGGGGTTAAAATCGGGGTATTACAGTTTCCCCAAGGAAAAACACTGTTTTCATTGTCCCTTGTGTTTGGTTGCTATACTTGTTGTTCTCTCAGTTAAAGATCCTAACATAATGCTAGCTTCAATGATTAAAAACTAACACATTTCATTTTATTCAGAGAAATCATATACTTCCATGCTTGGAATTTGTCAACTTCACCAAGCTTATCATCAAGCTAAAGTGATAGATCATTTTGAAATGAGAACCTCAAATGAAAATAACAAAATATTAGATCTTACCGATTTGAGGTGTCCATCCTGGTTCCGGAGCTGGCTGATCTAGGGTTTGTCAGAGAAACCCTAATTTTCAAAACTTGGAATATTTCAGATCTGATTGGATAGAAAAATATATCTCTTTATTTTGAGCTGTCCAATGTACTCCTTTTCTAAAAATAGTGGAGGGAAGCTCCTGGAATAGGAAGCCCTAGTTTTCGAATTTCTTCTGTAGAAATTCCTGATACTATTTCTGTGGTATGTACTAAATTACTACTCCTCTATGTCTGAAACTTCTCACTACGGTAGCCTCACATTTCCCTGTTCCAACACCATAGGTTTCATCAGAATTTGTTTCACCAATTGTTACTTATAATCATTTTCCCAAGGTAACCTGTTACAGGACTGTTCAGAAAAAGGAAGTTGTATGGACTGCCATGTGTCACAAGTTCATATTCTGAGTCTGAAACTCAGACCATAGAAATTAAATTCCATGTCATTTCTGGAACATCTTCATAAATTTCATTTGGACCTTTGTAGCCCAAGATATAGCAATTCTCCACAAGTGTCCTGTTTAGGGATGAATCCTGGAAGAGGCTGGAACCCTAACTTGGAGGGATCATATTGCCCAGAATATAGTGAATATGAGGCTAAAGTTTGGATACTATGTGTTAGAATAATCCGTCAGGATTATTGTAAATAAATAAAATAGGAATATGAATAGATAGGAAGCTAAACCAGCTGAGCGGAAGGTGAAACCCAACCGCCAGGAGATTTGTATAAGTATAGGCTTTTGCATTGGAATAGATAATCGAATCGCGAGTTATACCAACAAGTGGTATCAGAGCAGGTTGTCTGCCATAACTCATGCTGCATTTCTGCGCCCTCCTTCCTGCCATTCTGTCTGCCAGTATGCTCTTTCAGAGCTGCCTGCCAGTCTCTCCTGCCTGCATGTGTTACTCCTGGTACTCCTCCTCCAAGTGAAACCCTAATTCTGCATTGAAGCGGCTGGGTATAGTGCGCCCTCAGTTCAGTGAGAATTGGATGCTGCAAACCCTAAAGTAATATATTCCCTATATGTGTTGCGAGAAGACTGTCGTGAATGATAATATATGCTGCGTGAGGCAATATTATTGAGTTTTGGAGCTATTGAAATTTTATATGTTGAGTGAGTTTATATGCTGCATATATCAGTCTATATGCTCCGTGATTATATATGCTTTTGAGTATATATATATTGAAGTTATTTGTGCAGCGTGTGGGGACAATAGAAGCCGAGGTCCTCCTGCGATTTGTGAAGCCGAGGTCATCCTACGATTCAGCAAGATCTTGAGGAATTCCATTCCCTTTCTTCAGTATTGTATGCCATATGTTGACCGTCTCCTTTGATGAGTAATTGCTACGAATTTCTTGAGAGATGCTGCGATGTTTGAAAACGTCCACGACCAGATTGTAGAGGAGCGTGTTGGAAAAGGTGGGGCTCGACAGCTTGTTTACCATATGAAACGCCAGCGCCTGTTCCATGGTATTGTGAACCAAAATTGTCGCCTATAGATAGCTTGCCAGGACGAGCTCCCCATCCGCGTCACGCTTGCTGCCATATCTCATCATTTTTCTCTATCGCAAAGCCGTTCTCAGACCCCATTTCCAGAGTCTGTGACCAATTCGATAGTCCACGCTATTTCAGATAGCTATGTGTGCTGGAGATTATCTACGTTGAGGCTAGGGTGGAAACCCTAAATTTTTGAGAGTGCGTGGAGA